>JASDQU010370610.1:79709-101049 GCA_032191745.1 Picea mariana | reverse complement strand
TATATATATATATATATATATATAAGGGATACCTAGTTTTAAAAAGTATCTCATCCTCTACATTAGTTGTATTTAAAAATAAGTTTCCCCCTCAAAGAAGCTTCTTGTTCATTATTTTATGTAATTATCAAGGCATAGAGTTACTTATGTTTCTATATTTGTATTGTTTGAGTGTTTTTTCCCAATATTTTGTTTCAAAGCATATGACTATTGCATTGGTTCCTTCAAATGAGCCATCTTGGTATTTTCAATATAACTTTCTTTTTGGATAGTTTTAGATTGTAAATTTTTGTTTGCTTGAAGAGACATGGAAATGTACCCTTGTTCAAAATTTTAGGTTTTGGTTTTCCATACTTTTGGAGATATAGCTTCTAAAAATGATGGTCTTTGACTAGTCATGAAATTAGTGTCAAATGCGTTTTCTTGACATTTTCACTATAACATTTTTCTAGAAAATTTCAAGTAGTTTGTTATGATCCAACACCTTAAAATGATAAAAAGTCAATGAATACAATCCAATTCGAGGGGGACACATCCTTTTACCATATATCCAATATAGAATACAATATGAGATTATATAAGGTGATCCTAAAACTAGGTCTCCTTGGTGTATATATAGGAGACAAATAATACAATTTTAATGAAAAATTACAATTAAGGGTTCTAGAAAACATACTAATATAACACTATAAATGTAATAACTCAATATTGAGGGGCCTAATCAGAGGTTTTATAGATATCATGACGATTTGTCTAGGGATTAACATAGCTAGAATTTTGGAATATTAATGAGACATAGTAAATTACTTGTGGTAAAATTCTAGGTTTTGGTTTTCTATATTTAAGGAAATATAAGCTATTGAAATTAGGTTTTTTTACTAACCCGAAACTAGTCTCAAATAGGTTTTCTTGATAAAGCTAGTGTATCTAAATATATAAAAGTCTAAATTGAATGAAACCAACTCCATTGGAAAGAATCCATACTGTAGTAGTTCATATCCAAAAGGAAAAAAAAAAGGTTTATGGAAACATTGCCATTCTCTTGGAAAATTGGAATTTGATCAAACATATGACACTAAAAAGAAGACATATCAATCCACTACAATTATAAATTTGAGACTTAAAATGGATGATATTTTTCCAGCAAGACAATCTACAAACCTTAGTTTTTAATGATATGTCAGTGTGAAATTAGCATAACATTTAATCGAAGGATCTATTTTTGATTATTCAAAAGTTTTTATAAAGAGAAAAAGGATGAATAGTAATATTTTATCACATGGAAAGCGTTATGTAAAAAGTTCTAATACTATTAAACCTCTATAAAACTCATACATAATGCTTGAAAGTGAAGAATTAGGGTCTTCAATATCCCTATCGAGGAACCAATTTAATTAAATGACTTGCACTTCATTAAAAGGGTTGATTTGTTGTATTTTAAATAATTAATTAAAAGGCCCTATCGAGGAACCAATTTAATTAAATGACTTGCACTTCATTAAAAGGGTTGATTTGTTGTATTTTAAATAATTAATTAAATGGGAAGTGGATCAAAAGATGGAGCAATTATAAATTTTTATGGATCAATATATGGACCAATTACAAAAATCCATTGAATCAATGCTCTYACATACCCTATATGAGAGGTTCCTTAAAGATTATGTCGTGACACAAGAGAACCATGAAAATATGGAGAATAAAATTGTTGAATCCATGTCACATGTGACAAGGATTTTAAAATTTGTAGAGAACCTGAATATTGAGTCTTAGAATAATGATTATTCATCAATCTAATATTAACATCATCATATTTTCAAGTAAACACCAATGAACTACTTAATTCCCAACGTTGATATGAGAAAATTTGATTTTAAATATGCTATAACATAAATATTCCAAATGGAGCAATTTTTTTATCTATGCCAAGTGCCAAATTTAGAAAATACAAGTCTCCCATCCTTGTATTTAAAAATTAATCAATTTGTTTGGTACCAATGGCTTTGTGAATGAAAAATCTCTCTATTGTCTATTAGTCCATTTTTGTGGATGAATTGATAGAATATTATGAGAATGTTAAGAGAAACACATTCTTTATTGAATTGATAAATCTTTGACAAAGAGGTCTACTAAAAAACAGAACTTAGAAATTCCAAAAAGTATGTCTTGGGCTACAAAAAATTCAAGAGGATAATTTTTTATATTTCTTTATGGGAACTTTAAAGAAGATAACCCAACATGAGGTGTATCTCCTCGAAACTAAAACCCTAGTGCATGTTTTTAGTGTGTCAAGGAAATTCAAAACTAAAAATATGGAAACTATAATGATGGTCACTAACAAATTAAGATAGAACCATTTTCCATCTCCTAACCTCAATAAACCTACATTGTTTACACCTTATCAAAAAGACGAAGGAAGAGAAATTTCTATGTTTGAATTGTGACAAAAAGTACAATAAGGTGCATAAATGAGATAATAGAAAATCATTCTTAATAGGTTGTGAAGAGAAAGAAGATAAAAAAATAGAACCACTCTCAGGAACTTGTATGGAAATAATTAAATCAATAAAATATATCTATCAAACAAAACAAAGTATTATACTCTTCAAATATCTCTCAATTACATTATCTAGAGAACATCCAAGTATGGATTTCATATGGGATCCATACAACTACCATGCAATGCACAAAAACATTTTAATCAAGCCTTCAGCTTTATTATATAGGTTAGAGGGATATGATTTAATATTCCATGATGAATGTGGGATCAACTTACTTTATAAATGAGCGATTTAACAAATAAAAGTATGCCTAATAGTTTAATAATTCTTCATTGTGAATACAAAATTCTTAATCATAATGATAGGAAATACAATGGTAAATGTGGCTACTAGACAAAAATTAAACGCATTCTTACATTCTTGCTTAATGTTCAATAAAGAGATAATTTTTTTTTGTAGGAATATGTTATTATGATTAACATTCCCCCTTGAGTTGAACTTCCCACATCCCAAATAATTTTCAAAGATGAAGAAAAGTTTCCTCTGTCATGGACTTGAGAAGATATGAGTGGCTCGTTGTTCAATGGGGAAATACTCCAAATCACTAACACCATATGCAACCAAGTTCCTAATGTAATGAGGGTTAAAGTAAATATGTTTGGTTTTAGAGTGATACATTACATTACATGCAAGCTAAGTAACACTCTGATTATCACATCTCAAGTTAGTAGGTTCATTCAAAAGTAGTCCAAGATCTACAAGGACATGCTAGATCCAAATTTATTATTCAACTATTTTGTTAGCTACCTTGTCCTCTCGTTCACATGAAGAATGATAAAGTTTTCTCAGCTTATTATTGGACAATATATTGGACCTGAAAAAAGAATAAACATGTATTATGTAAAAGAAAATATGTCACTCCATATTTTTTCCAATCAAAATCAACATAACCAACAAGTGAAATAAAAAACTTGAGATAATAGAAAACACCGCAATTGGGATTTCCTTCAGTATATATGAGAATCATTTTATATTATTTCTAGTGAATTTCATGAGGATTTTTCATGAACATGAAAACCACACTAACAAAAACCAACAAGTGAAATAAAAAACTTGAGATAATAGAAAACACCGTAGTTGGGATTTCCTTCAGTATATATGAGAATCATTTTATATTATTTCTAGTGAATTTCATGAGGATTTTTCATGAACATAAAAACCACACTAACAAAAAAGAATATATTAGGCATACAATGAGCCAAATAAGACAAACTACCAACACATTGATAATAGAATGTTTTATTAACAACAAGGGATTCACAATCAACTATTAATTTTACTCCTGATTGAAATGAAATTAATGAATGATTATAATCACTCATATGAAACCAACCATCCAATACATACTTAGATTAAGAAAGGAATATCCCATCAACCATATGCAATACCTCAATACATGGAAAATAATGTAAAATGCCTAAGTATTTCATCTCTAAATTTTTGTTTATATCATTTTGTTTATCGTGACTAGTGGAATCGATAACTAGTTAGGCTCTTACACACATGAAATGGGATTGATTCCGACCACTACCATTATAACCTCCGGGTGTTCCCATGATTCCCCTTATGCAGAGTGTAAGGCAATTCAGGGTTTTGAGCCAATGACTTCACGTAACAGAGTTCCTTACAATACACTCCATCATTGACTGCCTTACACCTCGAGCATAAATTTTTTCTTTATATCATTCTTCAATTCTTGGATTAATAAAATATTTCTTTTTATAAGAGTTGGATCATCCACACAAAGAGAAACTATGTGGAAATCATCTTAAAAGAAATAAACATGGACAAATTTGGATTAGATCGTCACTTCCTGAAACCAATGCTTGAGAAATGAGTATCAATTTTCTCATACAAGGCCCTAGGCGTCTATTTAAGACCATAAAAGGACTTGTGAAACTTTCATACCATATTTGAAGTCTCATAAGTGATCAAACCAGATGGTTATTTCATATTTATGGTTTCATACATTGTCTCACTCAACAAATTATCCTTGATAACAACAAAGTTTGACACAATTTTTGTCACATACCCAAAATGTTTTAATGTATTATTAATGTGAGTTTAATGTAATTACATTCTTTGATAAATATGTTTTAAATTCATTTTTAGTGTAATCACCTACATTATAAGTTCGAAGGATCTTAGTAGATTTTCTATATTATTTTTTTATTAGGGCTCTAAATTCTTGAAATAGAACAAATGCTTCACCTTTATGCTTCAAGAAATATACCCATTTTTTCTTACTATAATCATCAATGAAGGTAATGAAGTAGAGAATAATTGATAAAGAGGGATTATCAGGAGGACCACATATGCCACTATGAATCAATTATAACTATTCTTGTTTGCACCAAGCTTTATCTTGTTCAAACTTTACCTTGTGATACTTTTTGAGGACACAAAATTCACAAACACCATTAGTGCAAGACATTGCACGTGTTCCATGTACCATCTTAGCCAATATCCCATTTTACCAATGTTTAAGTGATCTAATATTTGGTGGCATAATTTACTTTGTTCATCACCATGTGGTGTGTGTGAAGAGTTTAGAGACATCCCAATTTTGCAGATTATTAATCTATCTTGAGTTTCTTAGCACTTCGTCATGAGTATATTCATGTTTTCATTTCTAGTCAATTTTCATTGATTCTTAACGGTAACAAGTGTCTTGTCCTTGCACCTTATTAAGGATCTAGTTGCATCTTATTAATGGCCTTTTACATTGTTCCACTCAACAACTTATCCTTGACAATAGAAAATTTTGACTCTATTGTTTCCACTTATCTAGGATGTTTGAAGTTGTGAATAAGGGGTAATGTAATGTCATTCTATCTTCTTTGGATTGTGCTCATCATACCCCATGTTGCAATGATTCTCTATTTGCAACATTTGCCATTGTATAGCCTATTACTATGGTGAAAGTGAAAACATCGTTCAGAGGGATTTGTGTACACAATGAGGTATCATTATGCCTATGAGATCTCAAATATTTCTCATTATTGATGTATTATTATTACATAGCATAACTCCTTCCCCATCTCAAGTGTTCATTCTTCTAGTCAACATTACAAGAAAATATTATAATTTATTTAAATGTTTTCAAGTATCTTGATGTAAATTTATACTTAGTGTCATAATGATAAGATTAGTTGTGGAGAACTTATACATATAACATGGTCTCACATTTTTTTTTTTGTAATATTCCACATATGCATATAGTTTTAGATATTATTTAGTAGATCTCTCAAATAATGGGACATGCCCATATAACTATGTGACTACAAGGAAATGTGCATTCAAATAATCTTCATAAATTATGAAACACACCCTACCTCTTGTATCATATGGCATCTGTATTTTCTTCTGGCTTTTAACTGTCTTTACTACTCTGCTCATGGAATGATCAAGTCTTCGCCACAGCAGCTTCAACGACAACTTTAGTAGCGGGACGAAGGGTTCACACGGATTTACTCTTATGTGATTCATTCTCGCTTTGCTCTTATGTGCTTTGTAGCTGGTGAGGATATAAAATTTTATTTCTTTATTTAGGACATACAACCACTGTTATATACACCTTCCACATACCCATGAAAAGCCTTTGTATTTTTATATCCATTTGAGAGCTGCTTTTAAGCCGCACGGCGAGTGAGGGAGAGTATTTAGCTTCGTATCAAAGCACCTGCCAAATTGGATGCGAAACAATCAAAACAACAAAATATGCCCAAAACCATAGAACATGAACTATATAGCGGGAAAGCAGGGCATCTATCCCTTCTTTTATTTCCATGCCAATTACAACCCATCTGTCATTTGCATGAAAAGTAAGTGTTATTTCACAAGCAACATCACTAACAACAAAAGAAAAATAAGCGATAAAGATATTTTGTCTTTCAAAGCACTCCGACGTCTGCGGTAAAGATTCTTTGTCTTTCAAAACACTGCGACGTCCATGGTGTTCATAACAAGAGGTCAAGACCCCTCTAGTGGTAGAGTTATCTGATCCAACTAATCTTACTCCACTCTCTAACCCCACATAAGTCGAACTGGTCATTTCACTGAATGATTAGACTGTCGTTTATGCTCCCCAAGCTAATTCGCTACATAAAGCATCATCACATTGATAGTGGAAACACTCATAATTTTATTCATCATCACATTGCCCAAGAAACTAATTGCTATATGCACATAGTCAACAATTTTGAAACTGTGATTGGAAATGGAGGTTCAATGAAATGTGGGGGCATTGTGAAAATGTGTGTCTCCAAATTGGTCAATACAACCTAAAATATCATATGTTTTTTATCAACATGGGTGGTTGTGACATTTTTCTAAGTGTAGAATGGTTGCACACTCTTGGCCGCATCCTCATGGATTTTAAGGAATGAACCATGCAATTCCATGGAATCACAAGAGGCTCCCCTAAGATCATAAGTTCCCATCGAATGAAAAGTCTCCTAAAAAAAGGTGATTCGGGAATTATTTTCCAAGTCCATTCCATTAAGGAAATTGAGACATCCTCGATGCATCATGACCTCGAATATATCATCTTCAAACACCAAGTTATATTTTCCACTCCCCCTGGACTTTGTCCTTCCTGTGGTGTTCATGATCATTCATTTCCAGGAACTTGGCACGTGTCCAGACATTCACTCCCTCAACAAACTCACCATCAACGACAAATTTTGCATTCATGTCATTGATGATCTCTTGGATGAATTAGGTGATTTTGAGTACTTTACTAAAATTAATCTTCGTTCTAGTTACCACCAGATATGTATGCAAGAGGAAAACATTTCAAATTCATGAGGATCACTATGAGTTCTTGCTAATGCCCTTTGGCCTACATAATTATTTCTCCACTTTCCAAAGTCTCATGAATCGTGCCTTACATCCTTTTTCCAGTCATTTTGTCTTAGTTTTCTTTTATGATATTTTCATCTATAGTAAAACATGGACATCCCATTTCACCCATGTATCTACTCTGTCAGCACCACTATTTCCTCAAGCAATCTAAATATCTCTTTGGAGCCTAAGAAGTTGAGTACTTGGTTCATATTGTCATTAAGGATGGTGTAAGGGTGTATCCTATGAAGATTGAAGTTATGCAGAATTTTCCTTGCCCCAAAACCATTAATAGTTTGCGTGGTTTTATAGGTTTAACGAGATATTATCACAAGTTGCTTAAGAATTATGGAAAAATTTCAATGCCTCTTACTGCTCTCCTTAAAAAGAATTCTTTCACTTGGACTCCAACCGCTGACCAATCCTTCCAATCCTTGAAAGAGGCTATGTGCACAAATCTTGTCCTAGACATTCTCATATTCACAAATAATTTTGTCCTAGAATGTGATGTTTCTAAGAAAGGAATTGAGGTAGTTCTCATGCAATATGGCAGGGCTCTGGCCTTCACTAGAAAACAACTTTCGGAGTGACATATGGGACAATAAATCTATGAAAAGGTAGTGTTGGATATTTTGCATGTCATGGATATCTGGAAACCTTATTATTTGGGACAACGCTTCCAAATTAACACAAATCATGAGAGCCTCAAGTATTTTCTGGAACAACAAATTTCATCCCCGGGGCAACAAAAATGGGAGACCAAGATATTTGGATATTATTATGAGATCATTTACAATAAGGGAAAAGAAAATGTTGTTGCTGATGCTATTTCCATGAAGTACGAAGAAGATGAATCCCTCTTTTCCCTTCCTTCATTCTACCATATTGGCTCCAAGTTGTTTGCTAGGAATGGTTGGAAGACCTCAAAATTTCTCATCTAATCCAATAATTGCAAGACAATTCTATACCTTCTCCATAGTACTCTTGAAACAATGATGAGCYTCTCTACAAAGKTCATCTATGTTTAAGCAAGCAATCGCAACTTAGATCCAAATTGCTTTATGAGCTTCATGCTTCACCCAAAGCTAGAAATTCAAGGCTTACCAAAACCTATGAAAGGGTCAATTTTWTTTATTTATTTTCTTCCTGGGATGGTATGAAACAAGACATATGCACCTTTGTGGATAAACCTTACATTTTTCAACACAATAAGGGAGAAAATTTCAAAGCCCCTATAACACTACAACCACTTCCGAATCAATTTGTTATTTGGAGGGATATTTCTATGGATTTCATTGTTGGATTACCTAAATCAAGAAATAAGTCATTCATCATGGTGGTAGTTAATTATCTTTCCAAATACACTCATTTATGTGCTTTTGAATGACCATTCATTGCATATAGAATGGATCAAATTTTCATGGATCATATCTTGAATCTTCATGACATGCCTCATTTTATTTTCTATAATAGAGATCCCACTTTCACTAGAAATTTTTGGGAAGAATTGTTCAGGATGAAAATAACCCAATTGCATTGGAGCACTGCCTATCATCCCCAAACTGATGGTGAAACAAAAGTTTTCAGCAAGTGTTTGGAAACTTATTTGCAATTTTTTTCAACTGACAGGAAAAATCAATGGGATCAGTGGTTACCTCTAGTTGAATCGTGGTACAACAAATGCACTAAAACCACTTCCGATTCCATTGGTTATTTGGAGGGATATTTATATGGATTTCATTGTTGGATTACCTGAATCAAGAAATAAGTCAATTATCATGGTGGTAGCTAATTATCTTTCCAAATACACTCAATTATGTTCTCTTCAACAACCATTCACTGCATGCACAATGGATCAAATTTTCATGGATCATATCTTGAAGCTTCATGGCATGCCTCATTTTATTTTCTATAATAGAGATCCCACTTTCACTAGAAATTTTTGGGAAGAATTGTTCAGAATGAAAATAACCCAATTGCATTGGAGCACTGCTTATCATCCGTAGACTGATGGTGAAATCACATTTTTCAATAAGTGTTTGGAAACATATTTGCAGTGTTTTTCGACTGACGAGAAAAATCAATGGGATCAGTGGTTACCTCTAGCTGAATCGTGGAACAACACATAATACCATACAACTGCTCCTTTTGAAGCAGTATACAGACAAAAACCATCATCAGTTCTCTCATACATTCTCGGTGTCTCGAAGGTTTAGGAGGTTGAAAAAAATCTTACAGTCCGAGAGACCATTTTCTATGCCCTCAAAGAAAATTTGGTCATGGATCAAAATTGCATGAAGTAACAACTAGATCAAGGTTGCTCTAAATGTCAATTTACTGAAGGTGACCAGCTTTTTCTTTTTTTGCAACCATAATAGAATACTTCTCTCAAAGTTGAACATTGTTAGAAACTTGCTCCCAAATTTGATGGTCTGTATAGAATTCTTAAGTTTGTGGGACTGATGGCATACTGATCCAGCTAGATGTTGAAGGCCATCCACCTTTTCCATTGAATCAACATTCGAGCCTATGGTTTTGATAAACCATGATATTCACCCTTTTGATGGGGAATGGAATGTAATGGCATATTCTTACAAACATCATGTAATTATTTTCTAGAGTTCTTATGTACATGATTTCGAGATACCGTTAATCCACTAGATCCCATTAGAACTCTACAGTTAACCATGCTTGATCTAGAGTAGTACTAGGATGGGTGAGCACTCAGGAAGTCCTAGTGTTTTACATGCCTATGGAAATTTATAAACTTAGACTAATTTATCCCATATGCATCATGGGAATTGTTCTCCTTTCACTCTCTTATATATAAATGAGGTGAAGGAGTCCCTTTAAGCATGCAATGAAGAGTTATTTAAATCTTGATGTGAATGAAGAGTAGAAATCGTCTCTTTATTTTCACAGACAATCTACCTTATTCTTCTACTTTGTGTTGTACAATGTTTTTCTATCTGATTCATCAACGAAAGTTGGGTTTCACTGTATTTCTATGTTCTATGCTATATTTTTTTTGTCTCATTTCCTTCTCATCATAATATAGATCAGTGGTAGMAAATAAATCTTCTCCTTTTCATTTCTCAGTACATGTCCCTGATGTGGTTATGATATAGAGAGTTGGGTCTCAAGATATTTTCTCTCGAGGACAACCGCTCTCTCTAGCCCAAGTGACCTTCCACGACAGAAGAAAACATAGATGACAGAGAATACGATTATTTCAATATGTTTCTCTGGGAATCCATTGTGCAATAGAGGAATGAGATGATGAAAACATTTGTTTAGATCCTTCGAGGACTATCGATCTTGGAAGCTTAGGAATTTTTAACAAGAAACCATTTCGGATGTGTGACACCCTTCAAGGTATAAGTCAATTTTGATATCCCCTTATTTGAAGGCCAGATAGATTCAAATGATCTAGAAAAATGGTTAAATCTACTAGAAGGTTATTAATCTATCCACACAAATTCTAATAGTAAAAATATCACATTTTTCCTCCTTAAATCCCTTCCCCAGGTCAAATCTTACTGGGAAGGTTATTGGGAGAGAGAAACCACAGATGAATCTACACAATTCAGGAGAGAACCCACTTGGGAGGCTGTTATAGATTCCTGAAAGGAGGAGTTCTACCGTATCAAAAACTATGATGACCAGTACATGAAATGGATGGCCCCACATAAAAAAATAAGAGACCAAATGGTGTTGGAGTACACTAACATCTTTCATACCTTATGCTCAAAGATATATATCAATGACTCTGAGTAGGACTTGGCTTTGAAGTACAACAATGGTATACAAAGGCACATCCAAACAAAGATTTATTTCTTGGATATATCCTCACTCAGGGTTGCTTATCAATATGCAATCAAAATCGAGTAGAAATTCAAGCAGCGGAGTAAGATGAGTTCGAGTTTAAAAATACACCAAAACATAAGTATGGAAAAGGTAACCCTAACTCCCATAATGAAGGAAATATAAACAAGTAAGAACAACCTCAAGAGATCCATTCCAAGACACAGGAAAATAAGGGTAATGGGAATTTTAAGAAAGACACAAGAAAGTGGTGTGATTTCCACAACAACCCCTCGCACAACATTGATGAATATTGCTCGAAATAGTCATTGGATGTTGAGATTAAAGAAAAATAATTTGATACTGGCCTGGAATATAACTCGAAGCACAATAAATGGAAACATATCATTGATGTAGATCCCATTGCTACCATCATGGAAAAAAGAATACAACTAAAAGAACTATAGGAGTTTGAGGAGGGGGGATGCCTCTTTGACTTGCAGATGTAGGTAAAGGGTACCCAACTACATTTCATTCTTGAGAGTGGGAGTTTGAATAAAATGATCTTAGCCGAGGTTGTTAATAGATTGAGGCTTCCAACTATTCCACACACCCAAACATACACCATCAAATGGTTGAGTCGGTGAAGAGACATTTGTGTTAGCTAACAGTGTCACTTGTCCTATGGCATCAATCCCTTCAAGAATCAGGTATTGTGTGATGTTTCCCTACTTCAATTATGTGATGTTATTTTAGGAAAACTATATATGTGGAAACACCATGCTATCAATGAGTCTCGAACCTGCAGTGTCTTTGTTACTTTGGGAGGTCAGGTCTACAAAGTTCCATAAGTAGCTCCAACTACTGCCACTTCATTGATATCATAAAACCAATGTCACAAAGAAATATCTCAGACCAGAAATTTTTCTCTCTTCATGATCCAGTCATATTGTGAACATATGGTTACTATGACTACTACATCCTCAGTCCAAGGCATTTCTATCCTGCAGAAGAAGGTCGACAAGATTGTAGAGGAGCACAAAGAGAATGATATTCTTCCATATGTTAATCATAGATCTATTGGCCACAACCCTTTTCAGGTGTTCTTGGGGTTCCAACAATTATCTCCCATTGATATATCTCTTCTTCATGCATATTCACCAAGAAATTCCTCCCACACTCATACCAAGACATATCATCTATTTAGATATGTTGAATGGATCTAACACCTCCAACAAGTTCATGAAATCCTTCCACATGTAAAGTAAAAGAAGGACATCCACTTCAATAAGGAAAGTGGCTCACCAAAGTTCAGATTCAATATAAGTTTCCCCCTCTCCCAAGAAAAAATTACACAATAGGTGATCCAGATGGATATCGGTGGCCACCCACCTTTTCCAACTGGCTCAAAACAATTTTTTGACATTTTTGGTAATTTAATATTTTTAGCAATTTTTCCCTTTTGGAGCTGTTTTGAGGCCCTAAATGATGTTTTTTTTGGGAAAATGGGAGAAATACAACATTTCCTTCATTATTTTCCCAAAACTAAATCTTCTCGACAATACCTTTCGAATGAGCTATCATATGCCTAAAACGAAGATCATATGCAAAAGTTACGATCCCGCGAAGTTGATGTACTAACTTACCCAAACGGGGCCCACATGAATTTTGACGCTTCATCTCCTAAGGTTAGGTTTTTGGATGTCTAGGGTTTTTGGAATTCCTATTTATTGTAAAAAGGCCATCAGAGACTCATTTTAATCATCTTGTTGTGAATGAGTGCAGTCATCACATCTCTTTTCAGAGATAAGCCGCCACCATTCCAGCAAGTTTGTTTCCATTGCATTTTACAGTTTCAACTTCTTTCCTTCTTGAATAGAAAACCAGTTTTACTGTATCTCTGTTATTTTGTGTTAAGAACCTGTTAATAATATGTATTCATTTCATTTTCCTCATAAAATACAGATCAATGGGGACCATTTGTTTCTAAAGGGGAAGGAATAATCCAAGTGGATGTCACTGGCCATCCACCTTTTCCATTGAATCAACATTTCGAGCCTATGGTTTTGATAAACAATGATATTCACCCTTTTAATGGGGAATGGAATGTAATGCCATATTCATTTGTTAGTTTTAGACATCATGTAATGATTTCCTAGTGAGCTTATGTACATTCTGATAACATAGAGTTAATGCACTGGATCCCATTATAACTCCACATTTAAGTGCACTCGAGCTAGAGTAGTACTAGGATGAGTGACCGCCCGAAAAGTCCTACTATTTTACATGCCTATGTAATTTTATAAACTTAGAATAATTTATCCTAGATGCATCATGGGAATCATTCTCCTCTCACTCTCTCATATGTAATTTAGGTGAAGGAGTCCCTTTAAGCATGCAATGGAGTGTGATGTAAGTCTTGTTATGAATGAAGCGTAGCCAACATCTCTTTATTTTCAGTGATAACCTACCCCATTATGTCAGTTAGTGTTCTACAATGTTTTTCTATCTTATTCATTAATAGAAGTTGGGAAACAATGTACTTATGTGTTCTCTACTATATTTTTTTTTTGTCTCATTTCCTTCTGAGCATAATCCCTACCACATACTAGTTATCTCTTCCCAGTTATTTTAAGCTCCATCCCATTTTTCATGTCTCATGCTTACACAAGGTGATTGGAACTAAGTGCCAAACTCAAACCACTCTTATTGAATTGGATGAAGAAGGTTCCATATAATTTTATCTATAAGCAGTCTTCGACCAACATGAGCATCATCTCTGCTAGCATACCATCAAGGAAGTATTAGTGCAATGGAAAGATACAACTCGAGAAGATGCCACCTCGGAGTTGGACACCATTCTCCAACAATTTCCTCATCTCGAGCCTTAAGGAAAAGGTTGTTATACAAGGGGGAGGAAATGTTAGAGACCTAGCCTCCCTAACCCCTCACATAGGTATAATAATATATTTTCCATGTAATAAAGGCTAACATTAGTGAATATGTTCTATTTAATAAATGTAAACAAGTCAATGAAAGAAGGCTTAATAGAAGCTTTTGCTTCTAGAAATATCTTCATCTCGAATGTTCTTTAGAAGATAGAATTAGTATAAATAACATTACGATGTATGATAATCCATTTTCTTGAGAATTATTGTAATAGATTTCTTTGATGCAGGAGGTTTCCCCCTCGAAGAGGAAACTGAACATTACCCACTATCAATAAATGTATCTTTTTTGGTTGTGGTTCTCTACACTTTGTTGTTACACTAGTATTTTTCTACAATACATCTATTTTCTAATTAATATAATAGATTTTATACCTTGCAACTCTTCTTCATTAGATGAGGAGTTATAGAAAATTGGAGAATTTACGTAAACTCTTAATTTTTATAAATATAAATAATTTTGATATGTATTATATATATATATATATATATATGTGGGTGTATTATATTTTATGTTACTATTATAAATATATTTCAATGACATATTCAACAACTTGTTCTAAGGTAGAAGGGGAAAACTCATTTAGTTTGGGTTTTATTATTTCCATTATGGTTTTACATTTCATTAATCAACGCTCCATATAAACTGATTAGATAAATTAAAATCATTATAATTGTTTTCTTTAAAAAAAGAAAGTGTTATTATATTTTTTGAGCATGTACTTTTAAATTTATTTATCTTACATTTACCACAATAGCTTAGATTTGTCATTTTATACAAGACATTAATTATTTTTTCTTCGTTCCTTTTCCCATGGCATAAAATTACACATATTTCTTTAAACTTCATAGTTTTTTGTAGTTCCATTATTAGTTTCTATAGTTGGAATAACTCTTAAGTTCTAAGATAAAATATAGTTTGATTAACTCTTAAGTTCTACATTAATATTTCAATAGTTTAGCTAGTCTTACATAAGATTTTCATAGGTAGTTTAATATGAGATCTCTAAAATTTCGGCAGATCATAATTTAAATTTAGAATTTTTGTGCACAATATTTTCTTCTTTTAAAATTAGATTTTATGAATTCAATATTTAGTATAATTTTGGTTTTCAAAACAACATTTAAATAACTAGGGTGAGATATTAAATATTGAACTTGCATAGATTTTGCAGATCAATGCATAAGAACATAACAAACCTCAGGTTGATAACTAAATGTATAACATAAATAAATATTGTAAGACATTCAATTTGACTATCAAAAGTGAGGGGATACAACATAGATGCATTATTACATATACTTATATCTATATAGACATGGAATTTAACAAACGGTTTTTATTAGAAATCAACTGTATAGAGAAACATTATTCCTCTACCAAAATTTATACTATGAGATGGATTCCCTCCTATGCATGATTAGCTATAAAAAATAGCATATTTCTACATCCTACACCAATCTCCCAAACAATTGAAGCCCTAAAAAATCTTAGTGCAATTCTACATGAAAGTATAAGGTGAAGGAAGAATATCGATTTATTAGTAATAATTTCACCTTGACGAGTGGGGGTTTGTAGCCAATTATCCTGATCTATTGGGGTGGCTAGATCTGAATGATAATCATTATTTTCTCATTGTCTAGAAGTATTTCCCTCTAATAGAAAATATATTAGAACGTCCTTTAAAGACAATCTTTTTGTATCTTAGATCCCAACCTCATGTAACATAATATAAGTAGGTAGGGGAGATAGAAATACATCAAAGGACCCAAGAACCTTTGTTTCATCCACTTGATGAAGAAAATGTTGAATAAGTTGAATTGTGAGGCATAGTCACACCTGTCTAGGACATGAAGGAGGAATGAATGAAAATATTCAACAGGAGGAAAAGGAACTCAAATCTATAGCAAATTCTGAGAATAAATTGACATAGAAACTTATTTTATACAAATATTGTTTTGTCACTCTTTTAAGTTCATAGTTTGTTTTCATTTATCCATAGATTCGAAGATATGCAAGAAACTCTTGGGAAAATGTGTTAAATTCGCCTAACAGAGCTTCCGGAAATTAGTTCCAAGCATATTAATTCTATTTAATAAATGTGCTGCTGAGTTATTTATGAAACATTTTAGTGGAAGCATAAATATTGAAACCATACACAATGTACACATGTAATTTATGGGCAAAATGCCCCTAGAAAAACCCCTAAGGTAAAACCAGTTCCTTTTCGATTTTATTAAATAAAATCTCGTCTCCCGTCATCGGTTACTGGCCCACCTAAGGAAAATACAAAACAACAAATATACAACATTTACAATCCTAAAGATGAATCTTTTGATCTTGTTGGTTGGTTGTTATCTCCCTTTCTACCCTTTTCCTTCTTTACACATCGCCTACCCCTACACACTTGGATGAAATTCCTTCTCCACCGACTCAATGAAATATCACTCACTGCTTATTTGTGTCTCTACTACTCTCACTTAGGCTATGGTTGATAACCATGAATTTATCCTAAATACAAAACCTTAGATCTCAAAAGTGATCTAATGTTGAGATTAAATATCACCATCACTTTATGATCTAATGGATAGGATTTAATTTAATTCACTAATGGAAACTTCTTATGCATTTATTTAAATTAAGCTCACATTAGTTACAAAATTACATTAAATTTATTAATCACTTTAATAAAGTAAATATCCTAAGTGTTGAGAGGTAATGATGACGAACCTAACGTATTATAAATGAACTGATGTGGAAATACTTGTCTGATGCTACATACATAAACATTCCCTCTTAGAATGGAAGACACTTCCACCACATGAAGGTGGCTCTATCCTTTCTATCATATCTACTACCATGGATGCTCTCCAATCCACCTAATTGTTTGCTCCCTCTAAAATGAAAGTTATCTTGACCATTTCATTTCGAACCTTTTCATAGGACTAGCTACCTTTCAACATGCTCCTAGAATCGTGTTGCTTCCGAGCATCCTGCATGGCCTTATCGTAACATGAATCGTTATAGATAGACTTGGAAGGTTTCTCCTTCCCACTTGAACCTTATTTCTTACTCCCTATGACTTGCTCAATCTTTGGAGCTATATTGTACTTGTTCTCTTCCACTTTCCTACATGCCATGGATCAACAGGCTACTCAACACATTTTTTTAGTTTCCCGGACCTGTTGCTTGCTATCTGGACCTGTTGCCTTCTTCTTCGATTATTCTTCCACCTACCTGTAACCTTCTGCTACTTCTTGGGTACTCCTTTAGATGACTTGATATTCCTTCGCTATGCCTAACTACATGCCCATTCTCCTACAATCTCTTCTTGTTTGTTTCTCCCTGAGTTGGTTTCCCTACTACCCCTACTCACGGTTCTTTCACCTATGGCCTCATACTCTACACTCATGGCTTGTCAATCAATTGGATGGTAGCTGGATATTATTCAATGGCCAACTATTTTAGTAGTTGGCCCTACTGATGACTAGTATGTTATTGATAACTAACTAGAAACTACTCTACTACCCCCTCTCTCCCTCCCCGACCACTCCTTTTTATAGGAACATTTTCCACCAAATATTATTATGATAAGTCGATGGCCCGAACTACATCCATTTCCCTACTTGAAATAACTTTTCACCATTTTCCTCAAAAAATATTTTAAAAACACCAGTGTGATTGATGTATGTGACTYTCCTTAAAGCATGCCACAAACATATGCTAGTTCCTATTTAGCAACCTGCATACATGTTAATTTGGATCAAAAAATAATAAATCCTTAAATTTTAGGAGGAGTTGATGGTTCCTCAAGTTCTTGACCTCCTGTGGCTCGTCCATAACTACTCCAACTATCAAMAAGGAGTATAAAATAGAGCCTTGGGGTGGGGAAAAGATAGAACAAAAAAATGCATACTTATGATGTTGATTTAAATTTAGTCYTGCAAGTCCCCTTTTACCCTTGCATATGAGATTGTCCCTTCCATATCAAAACTCTTGTTTTTCAGAAGTTGTGTTCTTCCTATCTTGTCAGCAAGAGATTATTTTACTTCCCTGGACCTACTKGAACACATGGTATTGGAGGTATTGTTGGTCATATATGGCCTTGTTTGGAGGAAATTTTAGTCCAGATTCGAGGTTTTGTCACAGTGGCTACAAGTTGTAACCAAGTTTTATTTTGTTCATAATAAAATATATCTCATTTTCTTCCAATTTCATATGTTGATTCATATTTATTGTATATCTTACAGATGATAATTTGAATCTATTGTGCAAGTTGTAATGTAAATGTTCCAGTTAGTTATCAGATAACTACTCTTTTTCATTTTCTCATCTCTTTGTGTGTAAGAGATTTCAAAGTATTTTTGCGTAAGAGTGTTGGAGTGAAATTATTCACGCAGGATCGACAATGAACGTTGAAATCTAGGTTTGTTCTTATTTCTCTTCCTTGAATGTTAGTTATTCAAAGGTAGTCATTCTTAGTCAATTACTTGATTTCAGTATGAGACTGGTATTTTAGGGTATATTTATGTTGTGGCCCTAACCCATATCCATAGGACATTATTCTTTGTAACATAACTAGGAACCCTGATGGGGACATCTCCCTTTTTGGGTAGTTAACGATGCTTGTGGTTTGTACTAACTTTGAATCTTTTTCTGTCTTTGAGAACTATTTAGCCTTCTATAAATTTGTATGATCCTTCTCGAGTCTTCCAATCCATTTTCTCTCAATTTTGATGGTTTTTCACAGGGTGTAAATGGGTTTCATTTTGTACAATGGTGTGCATATGCGACTTTCCTTGAACATAGTCATGTACATATGCTACTTGTCTTTGTGACAATCGTGTACATTTTTTGGGCGTCATTTTTCTCTCTTGCTCAGATTATTGGAAGTTGGGTTCTGGTATAATAGTGTCTTTCTAGATCCTATGTATCTTAGATATTGATTTTTGGTTTCATAATTTGTTTCTTTCATTTCAATATTATAACAAAAGTCCAAAAAACAAAAATCGACTCTCTCATTTTGTTAAAGTCATTTTTTTGGATTTTGATGGTTTTAGTTATATAGAAAGATTTTTTCTATGTATGTTGCACCCTTACCTATTTTGGAAGTGCTTTATAGGGTGTTGGGTCATATATTATTGTCTTTCCTACCTTTTACTTTCCTGTTTTATTTATTTACCAAAATGGAAGTGTAAGGGCATGTGCTTGTAAACTTTCTTCCTTACCCTATGCATTTACATTAAATCTAGAAAGAATTCATTATATGCATGTTTCTTTCATAATTTTCTCTTGTACTTTTAAGAAAAAAAAAATACTTAAGCTTGCATTTAGGGTTATTTTTTGAGGTGCATCTCCATCATTTAAAACATAAAGAAAAAAATTTCATTTTTCATAACTTATTGCATTGCATAAGTTGTATATTTGAAATGAATCATGCATTGCATTGGAAGTGAAAGATTCACATTTCAATTGCATTGAAAAGGAAACATTTTATTTGGAAAACAAGTTCATTAGTGTCCATATCATACACTTCTTTCTTTTGAAGAATATATCCTATTTTATATCAATAATATTCTTAAAGTGTAATTTTTTTTGTTTCTCCTAGTTTCATGACCATTATATTTTTACTTAAGACAGAACCACTAAATTGAATGATCATAAATAAAATGAACAAGTAATGTTTTTCTAGGGTTCACTAATATCTTGGGCTAGTGTTACATAAATATTCCCCTATGGACAGGTGAACTTTTCSTTGGATTATAGAACCCTAATACCAAGACACAAAGATACAGGTGGACACTAACATCCCTTTGATTTTAKTTCAATCAGTTAGAAAGAGAGAAGAAGAAAGAGTGTGATGCACCTTGTTTCGAATTTTGTATTTTCTACTTTCAATCAAATATTGATATCAAAACTCCCTAGTGCAGCTTGATACCTGAAATAGGAAACAAAGAGAAACAAATAATTCCTACTCTACAAGATTATATCAAAAAATTCATCTACAAAGATCAAACGAACAATAGAGAAGCACATGCAAGAATACACAAGCTTGAAGTAAATAGGGCAAGTATATTCAAATGAGAACTCAAAGATAGTACTTATAGGCCACGATTGATGCAGTTGTAGTAACCTCCCCAAGCTCTCCTCATCTATCCCTTGCACAATGCTACCAAGATTATAAGTTTGATATCTAAAAGCTTTTTCCTTTTCACCTTGTAAAGACCTCAATATATAACCTTGAGAGGCACAAAAACTTTGTGACAATGAGGGGTATGGTTGAGGATATGGTTCCTTGAGGCTTGGATCATGTCCTAAATTTAATCTCAAGAATGAGAGTTGAACAAAAATAACTCAATATAAAAGAGTTGGCCCATAGATTAAGGTGGGGGAGATCCCCCCTTTCTCTCAACAACATCAACATTCCCCCAAAGTGAGATATAGAGCATTTATCCTAGATTAGCACTCTCCTATGGTGGAATGTGGGGTGTTATGTGTGCACCCAAAGTATGGACAACGGGGCACTTCCCTTCATAAATGCTTAAAAAAGGGTCAGAATGTCCAAGAAAAACGTGTGTTTTGACCTAGAAATGAAGGTTTGCCTCCTCCCATATGACTTAGAGGTCATGAAAAATTGTTTTAATTGTGTCAAGGGTTGGTGACACCTCAAAAAGTGAATGGAACACTTGATAAGGTGCATAATACACTTGCGACAATGAATGCGACACTTACCAAGGTGCATATTTCACTTTGTGACATTGAGGGTGTGAAACAAAAATGTGGCATTTTGATCTTTAACAGATGCTCCCTGAAGTGTGAGGTCAGAAGATAAACTAATGGATGAATCACTTTACAAATTATTCAAAGAAAGGGTACTGGAGTGGGAGAACCTAAAATAAGTTGAAAAGAATCATCAAACAATATTGATATATGTTCCATTTCCAATGCATTCTTACCTATGCTCAGAATATGAGATGAATCGAATCACAACCGCCAACCAATACATTGTAGATCCATAAAAAATACTGACTAAGGATGTGGTCACCAAAGATACAATGTGGATCCATGCCTTTATGATATGAAATGATCGCAGCCATGAAAAATACAAAGTGGATCTACGAGAGGACAAAAAATAGCCACGAATCAATACAAAGTGGATCTATGAGACAATATATATATATATA
>JASDQU010370610.1:38946-51164 GCA_032191745.1 Picea mariana | reverse complement strand
ATAAATGGGTATAGAACCTTGTTCAAGTTGATAAAAAGCAAGGGACTATCCATGTATGTATGGATTTTAGGGATTTTAATAAATCCTGTCCAAAAGAAAAATTCCCAACACAATTTGTAGGCCGAATTATTGATGAGTGTGCGGGAAACAATATGTTCTCCTTTATGGATGGATTATCTGACTACAATCAGATCTAGATTAAACCCAAGGATCAACATAAAATTGATTTTGTTTGTCTTTGGGGAACATTTGCATACTACAAAATTCCTCTTTGTCTTAAAAATGTTGGAGAAACTTTTCAGAGGGCCCTGACCTTTTCCTTCCATGACATGAAATACATTCGTGAGGCATTTTTAGATGCTCTACCAACTCATTCGCATCATACAAATGATCATATAAATCCCCTTAGTTGTGTGTTTGAGTGGTGTCATTATTTTTGCATCCGGCTCAATGCACACAAACGTAATTATTTTTTTGTTTGATCAAGGAGTCTCCTTTGATTTATCATTTCGAAAAAAGGGATCACTATGGACACTTTAAAGGTTGAGGCAATAGTTCAGTTTCCTCCCCCACACACTATTCGTGAACTTCAAAGTCTCTAAGGGAAGGCTACTTTCTTTCATCGATTGATTTCTAGATATGCAGAGATCACTAAGGGCTTAATGTGTTTTCTGAAACAAGTGGTCCCTTTGGAATGACATGATTAGGTGGAAATATATTTCTATGTTTTTCAAAGGGATCTAATGTCTACCCCTCTCCTTACTCCACCCGGTTTTACTTGTGACTTCTTGTTGTACCTAGTGGCATTGAAATTGAATGTAGGTATGGTTTTGGTACAAGAAGATGATATCCTTGTTGAGCATGTCATTTATTATTTGATTCATGGTTTGGTTGATGTTGAGTTGTGGTATTTTCATGTTGAGAAACTATCTTTGATAGTTTTTCATGCTTTAAAGGGAATTTGGCATTACATTCTTCTCCATAAGACTACCCTTATTGTAGATGTCAATCCTTTCCAATATGTCTTGACCCATCTTATTATCAACAGGAAATATAACAAATGCATTGTGATTTTACATGAATTTGACTTAGACTTCACGTTGACAATGTAGAAAAAGTCACCTTCTTTTGCAGAGTTGATGTCTAAGATTCCTAGGGAAGATAAAGAAAAAATATTTGAATACTCTTTTATAAATGAATCAATCTCCTAGATATATTATATTGACCCTTAGTATGGATAAATTATTGTATATATCTATATATTTAAGTTCTCCCCGCATTACTCAAGGGATGATCGACAATGCATTCTCCACCAGGCGAAATACTTTCTCATTATTGATGACACCTTGTATCAACACAATGTACACTTGATTTTACGTCATTGTTTGATGCACAAAGAATTGGATTTAATTTTTATTAACTCTCACAGTGGATCATTTGGAGGTCATCTCTTTGGGTTGGGGACATCCCAAAATATCTTGCATGGTTGATACTTTTGGCCCACGATCTTCAAAGATTGTATGGATGTGGTCAAAAAATGTCATCCATGTCAAGTTTTTACACACAATATGCCTTCACATCCTTCTCCTTTATTTATAGTCATCATTGTGATCCCTTTCACTAAGTGTGGAGTTGATTTCATGGCATGCCACCTGATGTGAAGAAATCCCCCCTCTAAGGAATAAGTAGAGTGATGGCTCCCTTAAATATCTGATCTACCTTTAATGTACCCCAAAAACATCTAGAATAAGTGATGAGAGAAAGAGGGAAGAGAGGGTTAATGAGTGCACCTTCAATCCTTATGGTTGATGTAGACCTCTTTCGCTTGTTGTCACCTCCTAGATCATAGATATCCTCCCAAAGATGACCTGCAAGGGGTTCATAATACAATAAAAAAACATATACAATCTCTACTGATCAATTTTAAGGCCTAAATATAGATACAAATGCTAAAATTAACAAGAACATGTAAAAATAGGGTTTTAGGACAAATATAATCAATTTTATTCAAATTCAAGATAAAAGGTTACAACCTTTGCTTGCGACTGCTCTAGAAACCAAGTCAAGGCTCCTTTTTATGGCTCCAAGTGAAAAAATCCAACATAAACATATCACAAACAATATTCCATCAAGGGAAGAAGGAAGTGTTTCATAGGGATATTGGCTGGAGGGGAAGGTTGAGGCTTAAACTCAGAGCAAGATCCAAATATTGGGCAATGAGAGGGAAAGGATTTTGAAAGAGTTTTCCTATTCTCTTGTTCATGTGCCTAAATGAATCCCCAAGGCCTCGTTTTATATGAAAAAAAGATGGTTATTGAGTCCGGGGATAGGCTATAATAGGTAAAATGGGTAGGAAACCCTCCATAGCCTGTAAACTCCGTAAAAATTCATACATGTTGGTACAGGGGCAGACCTAAGGTTGAACGCTCAAGAGTACACCAAAAAAACCCTAACTACCGACCCTTTCGGCAACACCTACGAGTCAGATGAAGTCTCACCCAAGGTAGAGATAGGGGTGGTTGCAGGAATCCAATGTTTACAACCTTAGCTGGGACATAGATATGTGATTACAATATTCTATAAAAGCACTTAGAAGTTACAGTTCATCCATATTTAATCAGTATATACTTTGTAGTTAAAACCCTAATCAAAGAGAATTGTGGTATTCACCCATATATAGTATAGACGAGCACTAGGCACATTGACATGGGATATATCTAGCACTTATTCATATTATTACGCACAAAACATCATCGAATCTATATATCATTTATCTATGCCAAAGAACTAAGAAAGTGAACACATAAACACATCAATACAACACACAAAGCATAGAAACACAAGAAATATGTGGTTCACCCCCAGCCTAGGGCTACATCCACCAACTATTATTCTCTTTTATTATCTTCTCTCAATCTTCTACATGCACAGAGCCACAAGATACTACTTCGCATAGGATAGGAGATCTGGGCGCACCTCGCTAGATCCTCCTTCCCCAAGTTAGGTTACAGCAAAAATATTATGCTCAATCTCTTACTGTCATTTGCACTTAGGCTTGCAAGTCTCACACAACATGCACAAAGCATGTACAACTATCACTTGCACTTAGCACTTGGTATCACACACTTGAGGACTTCTCCTCTACTTACATCACCTACATTTCTATTTATACATTAGAAAATGGGGCAAAACATGGGTAAACCCATGGGCAGACATCCACATACCGGTTACATAAGCCCAAAACCCAAAAATCCATAAACAAGGGGTCAGGATCGTGCGATCTTTGCTTTCACTTGCACTCTTCCTTCGACAACCTGTTGAAGTCATAAAATGGGTTAAACATGACCAAGTATCTTCAAAAATTGATCAAGGGCCAACAGGCCCCCAATAGTCACCCTTGACTCATCCCAAGTCACTCTGGTCTGGGTAGCTTTGCTTCAAAATAATTAAGCTTAGCTCGAGCTCCTTCGACCTGTTGCAGGGCCAAGGCCTCCTGCTCGATGAAATATTGGATAACTATTCCATTGACAGGTCCCTCTAAGCATTTTTTGACTGCAGCAACGACTTTTTCTATCTCTATTCCTTGCCCTTCAATCTCCTCAAACATTTGGCATGCTTCGTCCTCAACTGGTTGGAGTCTCTGAGTCACTACCATGAATTTGCGCTCTATGGTCTGGACCTATTTCTTAGAAGTGTGTTGTTTCTGGGATTGTTTCATCCTTTGAACTACTGATAAGAGCTTCAACTGCGCCTGTACTAATGTTTCTTGCTTCTTTTCCTCCTGGAGTTGTGAATCTAGTGCATTTAGTTCAGGGTCTTCAATAAGTCACTCATAGGTTTCTTCACTTCTACTGCTAAGTTGTTTACATTCCATAGTCAATGCTCTGATCCTCTCAATTGCACTCTGGGCAGTGTCTTCTCTTTGATCTCGCATGTCCTGTGGGGTACTTGGCATTTTTCATAGCTCTAGGTATGTGATTCTTTGTTGGAGCTACTATATAGCTTCCGCAAGATGCATTACTTGCTGATCCACTGGTTCTTCCACCTTTTTCTCTAAGCCTGTCATAGAGCGAAGTGCTCTGCTAACTACTTCTTTGACTCTGATTTGTTCTGCAAGCAATTACTCTCTCTCTTGTTTAACCTATGCTCTCTCCTATTCAAACTTGGTGTGGAGATTATCCTTCTCCTGTTGTGAAAATCGTCGTTTATCTACCATTTCATGTTGTGCTTTCTTCATGGCCACCGTGGCCTATTCTTTCTCTTCTTTCACTCAATGAGGGTGAGCTTCCATCACATTAGCTATTCTGCGGAACTATGCAGGTTCATCTCCCAACTCTGGCTCTTCTAATGGTGGCGGTGTAGTGGATAATGCATGACTGGATTGAAGGGCCTTATGTACCCCTCTATGTTTTGTCTCAATCATATCATACATGGTTTCTTTCTTGGCTTCGGTGTTTTGCATAATCTCCTACAAGGAGTCTGATATGGCTATGATGATGAAGTCAAAGTCATTGAGCATGAGCACAATTTGCAATTTGGTATTACTAGCTATGGATTTCTTCCTCGAGGTTGGTTTTGTGGGGGAAACCTTCGTTTTCTTAGAGGGATCAACCTCATCAACATGATCCATAGGCAGTGTTACTTCACTTGGATTCTGCTGATCATCTTTTCCATTGGTCTCTTCTTTATGTGCTTCATCATCACCTCCTCATCCCAGTGACTCTGCAGTGGTTTCTTTTGATGCACTCCTCAGGTTTTGTACCTCTTCAGTGTTCTTCCTTCTACTGGTTCCAAGTGTGTCATGAGTGGCCTCTGAGCTGCTAATTAGTTCGGTATAAGACATTTCTGCGGGGTCAGTAGGGATAAGGAGATCTAGAGACTAGTTCTTGGTTATATCCTCGAGGTCCTCCTCTGTGAGATTATAGTATGATTGAAGCTCTTCTTTATGCTCGTCTGTGCACATAGTGATATAAATAAAGTTTCGATATGCATGGAACTTCATGAGGGATCTGAACCTGTGCAGGGTGTTCGACATCATACGAGGGATGTCCCCAATAGCCCTCTTCAAATGGAGATAGTATGTGTGAAATAATGCATTTTACTACCACTGTTTTCCCATATCACTCAAGTACCACAGCGTGGTGAACTTCGTAGTGAGTGGCTCGAATGGCTCAATATCTAGGAAGATCACACCTTCCAACATCTCCCAAGTAGTAAACATTATGAGGATCAGTAGCCAGCTGAAATGGAACTCATAGCCCTAATCTCAAGCTTCACAACAATCCAATTCGAGACGATTGAATAAGTACTTCATCCAGTTCATTTGGAGTCCCTCTACACATTTTTCGGCGAGGTCAACAACAAACTCTATGAACTATGTAGGTCTGTTCTTTCTAACTAGCTTTCCTGCAATCAACTGGCAGGCCAGGCACACTACGCCATTCTGGATGGAAGCTACCTTGTAGCCTCGTGTCCCTTTCTCTACATCGCCATATGTGTATTTAATCCTCTATGCCAGTGTGCGGTCTGCAGCCTTCCCTGGGTAGAAGTCATGTGGGTCAGGTCCATGCATGCTCAATCGGGTGATCCTCTGGATCAGTGTGGGATTGACTATGATGCATTTGTCTAGCCATATATAGTCTTCATGGTAGTACGATAGTAGGATATTGAAACACACATTAACCTCCTGGTGCCTTCTGAAATGTGGAATCTTCATCACATTTAATATGGTGGACTGAACGGAGTTCATAGTCCATGGTTGAGAAATTATTTTCAAGTTATTCCCCTTCGTCCTAGTCAAATATTTGTGTGGGGTGAGCATACTGTAGTTCTTGTGGTCTCCTAGGTTGAAGTCACTGCATTTTAATGTCGCTATCTTATCCAGTTGCATTCTAACTGCACGTATCCCCTTCGGGAGGTATGCAGTAACTAGGGTGTAATCAAAATCCATTAGGACATTGTCACGACTCACCACGCCAGCCAAAGGCAGGATGTAGTCGGGAAAGATAGTCAGTATTAACTTCGCATTTGCCAAGTCATCTCGATGCTTGGTTCTCTTCTCTGTTGCATCTCGGGATGGGCCAGATCCACAAGCAGTTGATGGGGAGGCTTGCACTCCTCTCATCGACGAGGCTTGAATACATGTAGACATTACTTTCTTGGCCATTAGATCGATTAGAAATTCTTCGACACACTTTTCAACTGTGCTGAGCTCATCTGAAATACACTCTCAAGATTGGATAACTTCGATTGATGAATGGGTGCTCAAAGAAATAGAACAAATGTCGATCTCAGTAAACACAACACGGTAACAATGAATTGGATTGGATACAATTTTCAAAAGTGTTCTCAGTGAAACAGTCGACGAAATAAGTAGACATTGGGGAAACGGATCTCTCCAATGGAAAATAGGCCTTCATCAATGTGGTTCTGTCTGTTGTGGTGTGGTCCCAACAGTCTGGAGATGAGCTTTCCAATTGTAACTATTGTTCTAGCCATTTGATGGTGTTGGTCTAATGGTCATAATGCCTCGAACGGTCATATTTTCTCACCATGGTGAAGTGTCATGTTGCACTGTTATGATATATCGATGAAGTTCCAGTTTTGCAAATCTTCCTTCCGTGAAGGCCCCTCTAGATCATTCTACAACTTTTCTCTCTTCTTACTGAGATTTCTATCCTTCTTCCCTGTGATCTTCGTCTCGGTATTCCTCTTTCCATTCGGATTCTTATCTCCTTTTGGCAAAGTATGTTCGCATTGTTGAGATTCTTTCACAGGGTTCAAGGGAAATACTTCTTCTCTGTCTGGGGTAGGTGCTCCACTCTTCTGTGACTCTTCTTGTGTTCTTTCAACTTCGATATCCAATTTTTTGGTTCTAAACAAGTTTGATCTATTCTCCTGTTCTTCAATCCAGTGCATTATCCTCCTAGTCATGAAATATTTTAATACTTTCTTCTTCTGTTCTAAGACTTCCTCTTTTGTTCTTCTATCCTGAACCTTTTCAATCAAAGTTTTTCTTAGTAAAATAGAAAATGGGGCGTCGCTCTCAATAAATTTAACAACCTCAAAATCTTCCTCTATCAAAGTTCCATGATCCCCCATAGATATCTAGGTGAGTCTTCCATGTAGGGTTATCAACTTTCCTTTGATAAATCCAATTCCTCCCAATGAAGGAATCATAGCAAGCTTTCCTAAAATTTCCCAAGTTCTTTCCGTCATGATAATCACCCATGTTTCTTCATCCAGAACATAGTCAATGTTGAAGTCTCTTATTCTTGTTTCTATGCATTATTTTTCTTTGAAGATCTATGATAAGTTGATATTTCTTTGATCATTCAGGGTTTCTTTCATTTATAGCAATAAATTCTCTGATTCTTTTTGGGGTTCTTCCATGTTCTTAGTTTCTTGATCTTCCTCAGGGTTTTCTTTTCTCATATTCATTCTTTCAAGCTTAGCAATCATTCTAGGGAAACAAAAAACTTCATGGTCCATAGCTTTACAACAAAGACAAATAGGATTTCTACCAGGGAATTCCTTAGCAATATGTCCCGATCTTCTGCAACGATAGAAAAGAGTTAATCCTCTCTTTCTTTTGAACAATCCCCAACCTTTCCTGTACTGCACACTAGGGTCATAATAGCTAATGTGAAAAAATTTCTTTCTAGGATTGTACATCCATTTGTTAGTCCAAACATTCTTTATATGCATAGGAATTACATATCTTTCATCATTTCTATCAGATCTACTCATATCAAATCTTCTTTCTTCTAGTTGTTCCCTAGTTTTCAGGCTAGAACAAAATTTATCAAACATACCTAGATCCATACTTTCGAAATAAAAATTTCCACTTATATTACTTTTTCAATCAAAACTTTTCAYTGTTCTTACCTTTATAGAGCACAAAGCTTCAATATTTTACATATTTTCTTCAGATCTAACTTCTCTTCTTAGCACAAAGATTTACAGTTCAAGTACGATATTGTGCACTATGGAAATAGATCTACGCAGATATATTTCTCTTTTTCTTTACTTCAGTTCCCRACAATCATAGTTCAAAGTCCCGACAACGGAACTATTTGTTGGCACAGGGGAAGACCCAATGTTCAATGCTTAAGAGAGAACCAACAAAACCCTAACTACCGGCCTTTTCAGAAACACATGTGAAGAAGATGAAGTCTCACCCAAGGTAGAGGCATGGTTGGTTGCAGGAATCTAGTGTCTGCAACATTAGCTAGGACACAGATATGTGATTACAATATTCTATCAAAGCAATTAGCAGTTACAGTTCATCGGTATTTAATCAGTATCTACTCCATAGTTAATACCCTAATCAAAGAGCATCACAATATTCACCCAGATCTAGTATAAACAAGCACTAAGCACATTCACATGTGTTAGATATAACACTTATTCATATTATTAAGAACAAAACATCATTAGATCTATCTATCATTTATCTATTCCAAAGAACTAAGCAAGTAAACACATAAACACATCAATACATCACACAAAGCATAACAACGCAACATATACGTGGTTCACCCCCAGCCTCGGGCCACATCCACCAACTCTTCTTCTCTTTTATTATCTTTTGTCAATATTCTACATGCACAGAGCCACAAGATCGTACTTCACATAGGACAAGATATCTACGCACACTTTGCTAGATCCTCCTTCCTTGATTTAGGCTACAACACAAAGCTTCTACTCAATCTCTTACAATCACTTGCACTTAGCCTTGCAAGTCTCACACAACATGCACAAAGCATGTAAAACTATCACTTGCACTTAGCACTTGGTATCACACACTTGCACACTTCTCCTATACTTACATCGCCTAACTTTCTATTTATACATTACAAAATGGGCCTAAACATGAGTAAACCCATGGTCCGACATCCGCATACCCGTTACATAAGCCCAAAACCAAAAAATCCCTAAACAAGGGTCCTAGATCCTGAGATCTCTGCTTCAACTTGCGCTCCACCTTCGACACAATATCGATGTCCCAAAATGGGTCAAACATGAACAAGGATCCTCAAAAATTGGTCAAGGGCCAATAGTGCAATTTAATATTTTTTTCAAGTTTTGGAGGTAAACACAGGCTAAGTAGCATGCAATAAGTGTATGTATGCAAGCTAACTAGGATGCAGAACGCGTGTGTAAACAAGCTATTAGTGCAGCAGGGTGTGTACACTATCCACAAAATGGTTTTTTAGAAGGAAGTCTCAATAATATTTTTGGAAAAGTATGCAAATGTATGGGCCAACGTCTTGGATGCATAGATGTGGAATTTTTGGACTATAACACCACCTGCCTTTGGCTAGGGGGAATTGTTACATTATCATGGTTTTTTATTACTTTCCAAAGTGGGTGAAATCCATGAAAACATTTTCAAGCAATGGTGGAATGGTTGCATTTTTTATATTCAATTAGGTAATCACTAGGTTTAGTGTTCCAAATGATATTGTCACTTACCATGGTCGTCACCTACATAAACAAATGATGTCGAATCTCACATAAATATTGGGTTTTAGGCAAGATATTTTTTCTTTGTAGTACCCATAGTAAAATGAGGAAGTTTAGGTTGTTAACAATTCTCTAAAGACCATTCTCCAACGTATAGTCAATGGGAGTAATGCTAACTAGAAAACCACGCTCTATATAAGTTTTTGGTCATACCAAACTTTAGTTAAAACTACTACTGGTTTTTTGTCATTCCAACACATTCATGGGTTGGAGGCGGTCTTATATGTTGAATGTAAGACAACTTCTCTTAATATCACCGTCAATATTTTACTGGACTCTTCTAAGTTAGAAATTTGTCTTAACTATTTGGAACAACTTGACAAGAAATGTCACGATGCTACCACTCCAAATGAGGCTCATAATAAGAGAGTTAAGAGTTAGTATGACAAGTCCATTCACCCAACGATCTTCTCTGAAGGTGATCTAGTTTTGGTGTATGTCCATCATAAAGTCACCTTGAGGTAGGAAATTTCAATCCGTTGTGGCATGGCCCTTACATAGTGAGATGTTCCCTCCAGAAATGAGCCTACAAGTTGGAGTATTTTCAATGGAATATTCTCTCGAAGCCTAGGATTGGGTTTATCTTAAGAAGTACTATGATTGAGCCTTTATGCTTAGGAGTGCCTTTTTTAATTATTGTGCATTATTATATTTAGTTATAGCATAGGTATTTTTTTGTGTTAGTGGTACTTATTGTGCTTCTTATTGATTGGAATATGTCACATGATTCTTTGATTCTCATAAGATTCATTGATGGAACTAGCCTTCACACTCATAACCTTTCTTCCATCGCTTGGGTAATTTACTCTCCCACGGGGAAGGAATTTTTGTTTTCCTAGATACCAATAATGTTGTCACATACATCACATTTATCAAAATTCTTTGCAACAACATTTTTCATGGTATTCAATCCATATAAGTTTGTTTTGATGCTGAGTTGGTAGTGTCTCAGCTAAATGGTGAATTTTGTATTCACGACACTATTTTATGTATTCATTTCTTTTGGGTACATTTGTTGAACTTTATTTTGATTATATTACTTATATTCATGTTCCAATAAATTACAATTCATTATCTAATGCATTTGTTAACTATGTGTTGGAGTGGCACTTATATCATTCACATTAATCTGAAGAAAAAAAATCATGCATGTACATAAAATCATGGGCACATTATCATCAAGGGAAAAAGTGTCATCTATACATATCACGCCATCAATTTTCATCAAGTACAAAAAGTTAATCATGTTACAAAAAAGGATTTTTATCCTTGATTTTCCATCTATAAGGATCAATAATACAAAAAACAAATATAGGCATTGTCTAGTTATTCTACGAAATGGATTTTTTCGTTGGAATCCAACGATATAAATTTACACGAATCACTATTTTTTGTTGTTCAAAATCTAATTGTGAATGCAGAAATGGATTCATCATGATGAAAAACCTTTGGGACACTCAGATTATACATAAATAATCATTCCAATCTATGAATATAACAATTTCTCACAGGATTTGGAGCAAATGTCCCTGAAAAAAATCATCATTTTGTAGAATTTTTAGCCTATGAAAAAAATAACATCCTCATTAGGATCATGAGGGACCTTTCCCTCCTCTTGCATGTTGCTCATAGTATCCTACTATGTTGGTAAGCTGTTGAAAAATTTGTACCCATGCCTGTGGTACTCTTGCCACATGCTTGTCTGACAGATCTTTGATTTGTATCATTCGCACTGGGCATACCAATATGTTGAGGTTCCTCTATAAGTTATCTAATAGCTGGTCGATGTGTCCCCATGACGGGTCATCATGACCATGCAATCCATTCCAAGGAAACACATTGATACGTATTGGTCCAACATCTGTAAAATTCGACAATCAAATTCCCATCATGATTCACAACAAAAATATTTGCTTCCTAAATTATTCATCATTTTAAAATATAAAAATCAAATAATCAAAAATATTTTTACCTATATCGTCGTAGGCACTATGAGGAGGAATGTTCATCTATGGATCATGACAGTAGTATATCCCTACATAAGGATAGTCCTATATCATTACAACTTGGCGAGACCACCAAGTAAATAATGCATCATCCCATGGATCACCCAATTATCCTCCTCCCTATGTTGATAAGACATCAGTCCACCTCTCCATAGTGTGGTATTGAATATTTTATGGATGGATATTGACTCAAGGAGTCATCACCGATACTCACTTAAAGAAAAAAATGTGCACAAGTGGCTTCCAAAGCCAAAGTTCTTCATTTTTCCTTACTTGCACCCTGTTACTTGAATATTCATGCACATTAGCAATGAAGTAATCCAATCACATAGTACATTCCTTAAGACTTACATGGAATAAAACATAATGGTTATGAATGCATAATTGATCTAGTTGGATATCGGTGGCCACCCACCTTTTCCGACTGGCTCAAAACTGTTTTCTGGCAATTTTGGCAATTTACTATTTTTAGCAGGTTTTAACTTTCGGGGCCATTTCATGGGCCTAAATGAAGGTTTTTCAATATATATTTTCTCAATGATAGTCGAAGGCATAATTGATCCCCCAAAATGAATCTCCTCAACGATACCTTTCCAACAAGCTATTACACGCCTAAAACGGAGATCGTATGCAAAAGTTACAACCCCCGGAAGTTGGTGTACTCACTTACCCAAACGGGGCCCA
>JASDQU010370610.1:18444-30409 GCA_032191745.1 Picea mariana | reverse complement strand
TGAAAAAAAATGTTTCTTTATTATAAATACATCTTTGAATTTATGATTTCATCGTCGAGTCCAAAATAACTAATTGTTTTGTGGTTTAAAGTTTTAGGTTATAATGGAATTATATCACTAACTAGTTAGACAACTTAATTTTGTGATGTTTTTTTATGATGATTTAAAGAAACTTTACTATTATTTTTGAGATGTAATGATTTTTTTATTACTTTTTTTTTTATTGTCTAGGGATAATTTTAAGGACAATAATTTATTTTAAAATATAGAATTTTTGGCCAAGTTTACTAGTTTTTAATATTCAAATTCTAAAATGTGTAGAGATATTTTTATCCTTATATTCAATTTTTTAAGGATTTTATATAGTTAATATAAAATTTTGCTGATTTTTAATGTACAATAATTTTATTGTATAGAATTATGGTGAATCATATCAAAAAAATTGAAATTGAAATTCACAAATTTTATTTGACAAATGGTATGGAATAACATGGCAAAAATTTAGCCCGTAATATTCCCCCTTTCATTTGATCCATAAATGATATGTCTCAAAGACATAAAAACAAATTCTACGAAGGAGAAACATTTTATGCTAAGGAAAAAAATTGTTTCCAAATTTTTTTTTTGCATCTACAATGTTTGTTCTTCCTTAATATTTTATGAAAATAAGATTCATTTATTTTTTATTTGTTTAAATGAACATGACCATGTTAATTATAGAACATTATCTTTACTTGTAGAAATTAAAAAAGCATTTAAATAAAATAAAACACTATATATTTGATAATCATAATTTTAAGATTTAATATTATGAATAATATTATTTACAATATATATATTTTTAATTATAAAAAGTAAATTTCATATCATATTAGTGAAACTTAAAAATAAATATCAGTGTTGTAAATAATGAATAGTTTACCACAATTCCCACTTGAATTTCAATTATAACTTGAATTTGAATTAAAAATATTTATGTTGTGTTTATTCAAAAAGTTATAATATAAAATTAAAAATATTTATCTTGTGTTTATTAAAAACGTTATAATATAAAATTTGTTAAAAAATTATCAAATTAAATATTTTTTTTTTTTAATTAATTTAAAAAATATCATATATGAAAGATACTGGTATTATTAGAAAACACCTAGAGTAATGTACAAGATTATATTTAGTGATCGTGGCATTCCATACCTATGCCTATGAAATTAATTAACATTTGATAAAAGTGTATGATTTAGAAGAATATTGCACATGAAATCGTATTATATTTTATTAAATAAATTAATGAAACATTACACATATAAATATATTAAGATTAGGATTAATAAATATATATACGCTATGTTATTCATACAATTTATTTGTTGAAATAATATCTTAACCACATACATAAATAGGATCTAGATTAAACACACTTCTAACCAAACATCTCAGGTAGACATTATAATAACTAATGCATTCTATGATGAGGAATATCAAATATTAAGAGCAAGACAAGTAGGAGTTATATCTTCGACACTCTCCCTTAAGAGGTATTTTTCTTGATCTATGATCTTTTTCATATTTGTCTGGTAAAGTCTTCATCAACATCTCTATCCATTCTGAAATCTCATAGAGTAAGCTCCATCACAACCATCCATTCTGATTTACCAGTTGATCCATTGATGATATGATTTCTTTAGACCATCAATTTCATATTAGTAATGACTAGAATATTATCCATTCTGTAACATCCTGTTCTTGCGTGCACTGAGCGAACAAATTATTGAGGACACTTTTTTGCAAATGATCTGATTTATTATACTATTCGTTGTTTTGATTATTATTATGAGATATGATGGATTTGATGATATGTTATTTTGTTGTATTTACATAGACAAGTGCTATTAATTGGGTTCTCCTGAGTGTGAAGGACTCTAGACATTGAGGATGTAGAGGCATCGATGAAACCCCTTAGACTCCATATCGATTCAGGGAATGGACAATTGGGGTTTCAATTTTGTTGATCTGACATATGTACATATGATTAGATGTTATGATGATTGATTATTATTACTGACATGATTCATTTACGGATTCTTATTGACGATAGCTTTCCGACCAGACTCACATGTGGAGTAGAGGGTCACTAAAGAGAATTAGAGACTTTGAGGGAGAGGTGTGGAAAAATCCCTAACACAGCCTACTAGCACTCTCGTTGTGGCTCGAACTGTAGGTTAACGATTACCTAGTTCAAGAAGACCCACGATGTCGTAAGGGCAGACTATCACAGTCTCTCACGATGATTCTAAGGGGCACGCAATAAGGAGGGGAATTTTTCTATAGAGGCCCTTAGTCTCTCATAAGATCACCTGGTGGAGTATTGAATCCAAGGGTTTGACGTCTCCCAAGTTAAGTCAGCTGGCGAGTGACACCCTTGGAGAACGTAGTGCGTCTTGAAGGGCACACTACACAAATAAAACAGAAAGAGGCGAGTGGCACCCTTGCAGGACATGGTGGATCTTGAAGGGAACATTGTGCAATTAAAAGAAAGGAGGCGAGTGGCACCATTGGAGCACACTACACGTCTTGAAGGAAACATCATGATTTTAACTGCTAATGGATTAAACCTAGTCAACCTTAAAATGAAAGATGTGATAAGTAAAGTCTAATAACTAATTTTCCCTTCAGAACTGTCACCAAGCCTAGTGAATTGAAAACCTAGGTGTGAGTACAACCTAAGAACAAAAAATAAAATTAATAGACATATAGCCAGACTAAAATGGAAATTTTAATTTGCTAAGGTTATTTTATAAAATTTCAATTCACTAAGTTTCCTTTACAAAATTTCAATTCACTAAGGTCCTTTTTATCAAATCTCATTTCACTAAAGGTTATTTTTTTTAACTAATTGGAAAATTCAAGAACTAATAATTAAAGAGGATATTTTAATAAATTTTTAATTAATTAAAGGGGTATTTGGTTGTCTTTGTCTAAACCTGCTAATTGTGGATTTAGTTATAAAAAGGGGGAAACTTTCAAGAAAAGAGAAACTGAAAAGAAAAAGGAAACCTAAAGAAAAAGGGAAGCTTAAAGCAAAGGGGAAACTTAAAGAAAAAGATGAATGTCTAACTTAGTAAGGTATCTAGCCTTTAGGACTTTCTATCTATGAACTCAATTAGAAATTAAGTAAGGCATAAGTCATTTAAGAATTGTAAGGGAATATTGGGACACTAAGGAGCATTTTTAGGAATGCTCTTGGTGGGTGAGTGAAAAAAGAAGTAATTAATTAATTAATAAAATTGATTTTCTGGTGCAACTAGGGGATCAAGCAACATGTGTACGAGTGAGGTTTTTCGAAATTAATTAAATGAAAAAGGAATTTAATGAGAATTTGAGAAACTAATTATTTGAAAACTCTATAAAAAGGATGGAGGAGGAGTATGGATCTCATATTTTTGCATAACGTTACACTGCTGAAATTTTATCTTCACTGAACTTTCTCTTGTGGGATTTCAGATACCCAGCTCGTGTAACGAGTGCTGGCTTGACCTTGAGAGACGTGATGGGTTCTATCATTCTCTAACATTGTGTGTGTGGCCCCTTTGCATCTCAGGGGGCTCAGGGGGAAGAAGAGTACCCCTAGAGTTGCCTAGAAGGTATCGGTGAGGTCATATTGGTCAGTAGGAGGGAGCTGGATGGAGTGCACGTGGGACAACGACTCAGAGATTTTACATTTGGATATGGTAAACATGTGTATATTTTTATTGAATGGCAGTTTAAATATTGTTCTTATGCCTTAATTAATGTATTTCTACTGTATTAAATATTCTGTTTTCTTTAGCGTAACACTATCTAGAGATTTCATTTTTATCTTCAACAATTTGTCTTGATGAGCCAAGCGTTTTATGATCAAGGAACTTAAAGTCATCCCAGCCTTATGCTCGTTGTATTTTGAATTCATTTCCCATGGAGAACCCAACCATTGATTGTGATGACTTCTTTGTGTTTGTTTTTTATTGATTAATACGATGAAAAATTGAGTTTTTATCTTTGGTCTCTTATCGCTTAAGTTGTTAGTTTGTGCCTGAGTAGTCATCCAGCAACTGAATTGATGGTCGTCACTATGGTGTTTAAAGACTTATAGATTCAAATGCCCTGCATTCCTGTGCATGGATAATAAGTGAGGGATAAATTTTCCTTAGTGATCTAACCTTTACTTATCTCTGCATTTTTCTCTTACGATTAATCCCCGATCTTTGCGCCTTCTTGTGAAAGAGTATATTTGCATTTTTTATTGATTCATTGTCGAATGATTGGTCTTTGTGCCTTCTTGTAATTGAGTATCTCTGCAATTTTGTTTGATTCATATCTGATCAATTAGTCTATGTGTTTTGTTTGATTCATCTTTGATCGATTCATTTTTTCAATTTCTTGGCATATTATCTCTGCGATTTCTTGGCATATTACTGAGCACTTGATTGGTATAATCTCTACGATTTTAATGATAAATCCCAGTGCTTGATTGGTAAAATCTTTGTGTTATATTACTTACCACTACAAATTGATTTCATTTGAATAACATTTAAGTGAATGACAATGAATAGTTATTTATTTACCACAGCGAATCGATTTCATTTGAATAGCATGTTATTCGAATGGAATTGAAAAGCAATTTATTTAACTCCATGATTTCACATATTTAAATGACAACCATATCATTTATATGACACTACAATTTCATATATTTGAATGTCAACACCATCATTTATTTAACTCTCTGATTCATATATTTAAATGACAGCATTATCATTTATTTACTCTGTGATTTCATATATTTAAATGGCAGCATTATTGTTTATTTACTCTGTGATTTACATATATATTGAATGTTATTTAATATATTGACTGTGATTTTAATGTATAGTGACTAGGATTTACTATATAGTAACAACGATTTTAACATATATTGACTATGAATTTACATATATTGACTAAAATTTTACATACTAATGGTAGCGTGGTTAATAGGTGAAAGACTACAATACCATTATTAGATGTCATTATTTGTTAGATGCCGGTCTCATTAATATATAGCAATATATGTGTTAAACAACAATTTTTCATTAGACAACATTCTTAATAGATAGTCACTTTTTAATCAACAACATTACATTTTGGTTACACATCCATTCATCATATATATATATATATATATATAGACAACGATTTGATATTCCTTGTTAAAATACAGTGAACCTATACAGAGCATGTTTACCTTCAGTATGACTACGTTTTTAAGATTGTTTCTATGAATGACAACATGTTTATGATTTTTTTATATGACAACTTGTTTATAACTGTGTCTGCTATTATTTTATATAACAACGTGTTTATGATTTGTTTATATGAAAACCTTTATATAATTGTGTTTATTATTATTTTATATGACAACATGTTTATTATTTGTTTATATCACATCGTGTTTATATGATAGTGTTTTTATCATTTGTTGATTATTTACACAATGATATTTATGGATCATATGAATCATATAGTTACACAACGTTATCATATTTAACTCTACTCTACGATATCATATATTTTATAGAGAGCGATAATAATGTTAGATAGTGGTATCATTGTTGATACTAAAAGGGAATTAAGGAGTTTATAGATTACAAGGTACTGGGATGAATTAAATGGACTATAAATATACATGACTATTATAGATTTCATTTAATGTGGTTTGATATTGATAAGGCATTTGAGGGTCATGCATTTCCCAAGTTTATCATTATCTTATGCATAACAGGGTGGATATGTCCATTATCGTATTCTAAGGCATGTATGTTTGGGAAGGTTAATGATAGGGGTGGAATATTTAACTTAGGATTTTACAAGGAATTATATGTTAGGGAATGGAAATTGTAGTGAGACTTTTGATAATAAAATCTTAATGTAGAATGGATTCTCGAGGGAATATTCATCGATGGCTAATAGTGTACTTTAATTAATGTATGATTGCAATAGAATTTGTTGCACCAAAAATTTGATGTGATGTATAATTTTAATAGTAGTCAGTTTTCTCTTGTGTCTTGTAGACTTGTCGATTGGGTGCTTGGCTTTAGTCTTCATGTATTTTGACAGTTAATTCTGTCTCCTAGAGTGTTGGATTTTTCCTTGGGTAATTGGTCTAGATATGTTATGTCGCACCTTGGTTACTGTTTCACCTATCGCCTTTTCATAACATGATTGCTAATGAGGGGATCATTGCACACCATGATGAATAGATGTCAATGATAACTTGGCCAAAATCTCGTGCTTCTTGATGTGGGTGTATTTTTCATGGTAATTGATTTCGATACTTGGTTTTGTAATGCCTCAATGCATTTGGTTTTGCACGCCATAGAGGTTACTAGTTACGGGTCGTCAAAGCCATTGTGTTGGGTTTTTGATGTTGTCCTTTAGCTTGTACGCATTGTCTTTCTTGTGTCGGTGGGTAGTCTCTTTTATCAATCTTTTGATTATCGCATGTTTCGTTCAAATGGTTTATGTTCTAGTATGTTGGGTCATTGTTTTTAGTTGCCTGAATGCGTAAGTTGTGTTTGTCTTCAAGCTGTGTTGATTAATTGTTGTTGTCGATTGCCTTCCTTCTTAAAACAAAAAAGAAAATCACTTGCTTTTCATCACATGTAATCGTAACAATGGGGACATTACATATGGTATCATATCGGGTTCAACCCTGCGAATATGGATCGTCATTCTTTCCACTGCAGTAAACCCTTGAGTAATAACCTAGCAGTAATTAAAACCTTAACCTGCACATGCGATATGCACAGTTAGATGAAACCAAAGAGATTCACGACATGGTTCCAGGGGAGGAGGAGTGATGCCTCCAGTAGCACCTGTGCTAGATGGGTCCAACCCCCAAGGAGAAGAACAAGTCCATGGGAAGGAGTTGATTGTTGTAAGGGATGTGTATGGTTAAACAAGGAGCTTCAAGGGAAACTTTGGGGGCCTTGATAAAACCATCTATATTGAGATAAGGCCATGATGTCTGTACTGCAAAGGGTCCACAGTGTGCCCCAACAAGTACTAGTATAATTCACCACAAACTTGAGAAGGTCAAATTTCTTGATTTCTTTAGTGCCCGGGATGATGCAACTGCTGAGGCATGGTTGGAGAATAGGGTGATGTGCTTTGCACTTCATGACAATACCTCTAACATGAAGGTCCTCATGGTGGTATTTAAACTGAAGGGAAGTGCTCTTCTATGATGGAATATGCTCCTGTCGCAATTGAACATGGTTGATGAAGACGTGTCATGGGAAATATTCGAGGAATGGTTCCAGGAGAGGTATCTATTGGAGGAATTCATTGAGCGTTAGCTCAACGAGTTCAATGCCTTGTGATAGGGAAACCATACGGTGATGAGTATGAGGCATGTTTCATGGATCTACTTCGGTATGCTCTGCACCTGAATACCGATAAACTTAAGGATAACAAGTTCTTGTTTGGCCTTAATGTCAGCATTTGTGCAAAGGTTAGGATTATGATGCCTCAAACCTTACATGATGTCATCCAGAAGGCCCTCATAGAAAAGGAGGAGTTTATCAAAAGGGTTTAGAGCAGGACTCCAGTGAGACTATCAAGGTAGGTGTCATCTGGTGTGGAGCAGCATTAGACACCAGCTAGAAAGTCACTAGGATATTGATGCAAGAGCATCGCTCCATGTCAGCAGTGTGCCAACCAGCTAGCACATCCAACACGCATTTAATGGAGAAAGGGAAAGGCATAGCCCTCTCAATTTTGAAATTTAAAATTTCAATAAATGTTGTAAGGCTTTTAATGCTAGACCACGCCTTTATACAGGTAGTGGTTGAGGTTTCCTTTAATGGTTTCCTACAGCAAGCCGAGGACATAGTTAGGAATGGGCATCCATTTATGTAATGTAGTCGTAGGAGTATGATGCCAGCCGAGACAACGATGGCACTAAGATAGTGAAGAGGATAAGCTTGAGAGAGGCCTCTTTTGTAAAGGGTCTCTAAGAAAATTAGAGTAGAGAGATGAGGAGAGACCAGAGAAGAGAGGTATAGAGAGAGAGATGAGACTTGTTATAGTCCAACCTTTGTAAACATTTGTATAGACATACAGATTAATGGAAAAGCAGTTTTCTTGCACACTGTGTGTTTGACATTTACATGTTTTTATGCATTTCATGTTTTAAATGCATAACTGGTGAAGCATTGCATAAGTTTCAATTTCTTCCTATATTGGAGTTTCCGAGTGGAAGTAGTGCACATAGTCCTCAAGGTGTGTGTTGACATAGGTGAGACAACCTCAGGAAAGCTCAAGAGGGGTAGCATTGAACCTTCATCAATAGAGGTGCAAGGAGCGCACAGGAAGGAACTCTGTTTCGAGTTCAGGGAAGACAGAACTATTGAAGGTTCTACAGAGCTCTGCCTAGAGGGCATTGAGCGAGTGCATAGACTGCACTAGAGAAATATATTTGAAGTTCTTAGGAAAGGGAAGTGTCGAAGAGAAGACACTCAAAGAGTTGTTCAATACTCTGTAGGCTCTGCAAGGTGTACAACGAGAATAAGAACGCCAGGTGGGTGTAGGGAGTTTTTTTTCCAAGAAAACTTCTCAGATCTGAGTTTAGCAAAATAATCAGTAGCATCAAGAGTGTGCGAGAGTGGAATTGTCCCAAGCCCATAATATCAGAAGAGAAAGCGCGAGAAGAACACACACAGAGAAAACCTTTTGAGGTCTCTGAGTTGATAAAGCTCAGGAGGGGGAGTGTTTTTATAACACAGACGAGACCCAAAGGAACCGGGCATGAAAAGGAAGCATCGAAGGCCGAGACCTTTGAGTGTCGAATTTATTCCAAGGGAAGGGAAGAGGTGCAAGATTAGGAGGAGGAGCACAACGGTCATTGGATCTTGATGTAGACCCCCTACCTCAGCAGGGTTCTGCGACCTCTCAGTCTTTGGATCGTTCTTCTTCTGAGCCAAAATAGATCTTTGAGCTCCTGTTGTAACCCTTTGAATAAATTCACAGACCCATTTGTCCTCTGGCACAGGCCTTGAGAAAACCTACACACGCGCTCAACTTTAGACGCTCTTCTCTATTCTAAACCAACACACCTTTCATGTTTCAGGGTTTTGGGACTCCTGCATGCGAGCTCTCCTAGGCTCCTTGTCCCTCCAACTCTCGGTCGCCAAAATGATGAAAGGGATTAATGACTCTGGGTCCTCCCTTAGCCTTCAAATGCTTTTGGGTTTTGGCGTTTCACAATTTCGCGATTCTGATTGCCACGATTCTAGGTCCTTCGAACTCCCGGACCCCGAAATGTTGAAATCTGCCCGTGACCATGGTCCGCTTTTTCAGGATTTCAGAATTCATGATTTCACGATTCTGGCTGTAGACGGTTCTTTGTCCTTCAACCTCCCAGGTCCCAAAATGTTTAAATACTACCCTTTGAGAGAAACTTCTAGGGTTTTCCACGAACCTTGACCACTCACCATGTGTCACCTTGATGAATGGTCCTGATGCTTTCCTAATTTCATGAGTTGGGACTTCTTGTCTCATGACTTCTCCTCGAACTCCCGATGTCCAAAACGTTGAAAAGGGCTCGGATCTTTGACACCTGTCCTCCAAAATGGACATCCCCGATGCTTTCGAGACTTGACAAGTCCTCTTCCCTCTGCTATTATGAGGATTAAGCCCCTCGCACCTCCTTCCAGATCCGATGACTATCATTCCTTGGTGCTAGATCTAACGACCCAAATCCTTTTTCCTGTGCACCTCCCAGGGACAACCAGGTGGGGCTCTGCATCAAGTGGTATCAAAGCCACTTTCTGTCTATAGACTGCAGGCAGAGGGAGGCAAAGTAGATAAAGAAAATACTCTGATACACATCAAGTGGTATCAGAGCTGATATTTTCGTCTGTAGAGTTCAGGTGAAGGAGGAGACAGAGTAATGATGCTTTGTGAAGATTGTTGCAAGGTGTGCAGAAAATGATAGATAGTCAGGTGAGCTATAGGAGGACATGGAGATGCTCTCAGATGTAGGTTAATCCATACGCTTTCTAGGAGGGCAGATGAAATATGGAAATGGCTACTGAAGGCCATGAGCATGGTGGAAAAGGAGACCACCAGCATATGAGTAAAGTAGAGATTGGAAAAGAACTCACTGAGATAAGGGCGAGAATGGAACAACTGACATTGAAGATGCAGCAGGAGGCAAAAGTACACTGGAGGTACGAATGGCCTCTGAACAGGAAAGCCAAATGGCCTGTCAAAAAGTTGCTAGTCGGGAAACAACAACAAGAGTTGAGTAATTGGCTGCGGTATGCTGAAAGCCTTAGTGACACAGAGTTGGTTTGCATCTATGAGCCAGAAGTTGGAGAAACCCTCAGTTATGAGGAAGAGAGATCAGTTTCAGGTCTCATAAACTGCCAAGAGGGTGGAGATGAATTTTTTTAATTGCCAGGTGGGCAATGAAATGAGATCATTGGAGGATCTCATAGAATGTCAGGAGGACAGCAGTGGAAATTCATATTGCCAAGAGGGAAATGGTATGAGATTAGTTGAAGATCTCGTAAACTTCCAGGTGGGCAGGGCATAAATCCCATATTTCCAAGTGGGCAAGGGAGAGAAAATGAGACTATCTGAAAGTCTCATGAACTCAGGGATGAGTTCGGGTTAGCAAGGAGTGCTAATGGATATGGGATCAATTGATCTCATAAACTGCTAGGTGGGAAGAAGTGAACTTTCAAGTTTCCAGGTGGGCAATGGGAAGAGATTACCATAAGGTATTTCATACTGCCAAGGGGGCAGTGGTGAAAGTTTAGATTGCCAGGTGGTAATGAGATGGGACCAGTCGGTCTCGTACACTACCAGGTGGGTGGTAGAAAATTCCTAGGATGCCAAGTGGGCAAGGGGGAAAAGATGAGGCTATGTGAAAGTCTCATGAACTTAGAGGAGAATTCATATCAACAAGGAGTGTTGACGAAGGAAGGTCAAAAATACATTATGATCATTGGGGGAATTGAAGTATTCCTACCAAGCAGCCCAGTTGAGGCCAGAGTATGTGTTGCAGAAGCAATAACAATAGGAGGACAACCAGCAGAAATTGTCATGGAGGAAGAAATGGAGCAGACACTGACATTTTCCCAAGAAGTAGAAGATGAGCATTCAACAGAATGGCTCAAAATTTTTAGCCAAGAAGATGGATAGGAAATCACTGCAGTAATGGAAGTTCCATAAGAAGAAGAAGAGGAAGTAGACAACATGGATTTTGCTGACATGTGTGAAGAATTGGAATCCCTAGAAAGGAGGTTGATGGTGCAAAGTTTTCACATTCAATAGGCTAAGTTGGAAGCAGGTAGTTCAACATACTATCCTAGGGAGAAGCTGGAAGAAGCTGGAAGAAGCCGAAGGTATGCCAAAAGGAGAAATGGCAGCAACAAAATTTCCATAGGAGGATGTTGAGCAGCATTTCAGTGAGGAGACTACAAAGATGGAGTCTGCAGTAGAGTGGCCACTTAGTGCCATAAAGAGATATAAAGATATTAGGGGAGATCAAGAAGATCTACCCATTGATAAGATAGAAGTGCGACAAAGAAGACTGCATACAAAGAGCCAATCACTGGAGCAACTGGATGAGGTAATTGAAGAAATCAGAAGGCTGATGATTTCAGCAGCAGAGACTACCAACAACAAGAAGCTGAGCAGAGGGGAGACTGCAAGAGCAACAAAACAGCAACAACAACAACAACAAAGCAGAGGAGCAGATTGGCAGCTCCAAGGGAATGTTTGGGATCCAGGTGGCTTTCAACACTGGAGAAGACGAGCTCATGATTTTTCCATCAGAGGAGTTTGATGCAGGAGCATCGCTCCATGTCAACAGCATGTCATCCAACCAACACATCCAACACACATTTAATGGAGAAAGGGAGAGGCACAACCCTCTCAA
>JASDQU010370610.1:0-16881 GCA_032191745.1 Picea mariana | reverse complement strand
CAGGATCGTTCATCAAGGGGACACATGGTGAGTGGTCAAGGTTCAAGGAAAACCCTGAAAGGTTCTCTCAAGGGGTAGTATTTCAGCATTTTGGGACCCAGGAGGTTGAAGGACCAAGATCTGTCTGCATCTGGAATCATGAAATCGTGAATTCCTAAATCCCAAGAAAGCGAACCATGGTCATGGGTAGATTTTGGCATTTCGGTGTCTGAGAGTTCGAAGGACCTAGAATTGTGATAGCCAAAATCATGAAATTGCGAAATGTGAAAACATAAAAGCATTTGAAGTCTAAGGGAGGACCCAGATTCATTAAGCCCTTTCAGTTTTTCGGCGACCGGGAGTTGGAGGGACAAGGAGCCTGGGAGAGCTCGCATGCAGGAGTCCCAAAACCCAAAAATGTGAAAGGTGTGTTGGTTCAGAACATAGAAGAGTGTCGAAAGAAGACATAGAGGAGCGCTGAAAGCAGAGCACGTGCATAGGTTTTCTCAAGGCCTATGCCAGAGGACAAAGGAGCCTGTGGATTTGTTCAAAGGGTTCCAACAAGAGCTCGAAGAGCTATTTCGGATCAAAAGAAGAATAATCCAGAGACTGGGAGGTCATAGAACACTACTGAGGTAGGGGGTCTACATCATATATCATGGCTAATAGTGAGGATCCACTTTCACTACACCTAGGCGACCAATGCCTCAATAAAGATATCCTTATCGAGGACCACAACACCAACAACAACGTCGACCACAACAACAATAGTTAATGCCTATTCGGTAGAACAAACCAGGGTTCCATGCCGATGGGCCTTCAACTCCTACCCTAGGTACCAGGAGTATTGGACCAAAGAAAGGGTGTTGTACATGTGGGGAGACACATTGTGAGTGTGACTACCCATTGGAGAGGACTAGAGCATATGGATCAGTCGGACCCACTTCCATGGGAGGTTTGGGCAAGGCCCATCGGATTCATGAAGCAGTGAGTAACCACTAGGAAGAGAACCATTCCACTATGCTCAATACATCAGGTACCAACTCTGACCATACCCTTATTATTTTGATAGATCCAGGTGCTACATAGAGTTTCATTTCTAGGGAAGCGCTAAAGAAAATTACGGTAAAGGAAGTCGAACAGGATGAGTTTATCTTTGAACAGATGGATTCGTGATCCAAACATAAGGTTGGTGGGAAGGTTATGGGTTGTAGCCTTAACCTCAGAGAGTTTTTCACTACGTCCAACCTGTACATCATGATCTCGGGATCTTATGACATCATGATCGGTATGGACTGGTTGGAATCGCATGAGGCGATACTCAACTGTAAGACAAAACAATTGAGCTTGGTAGATGATGAGGGACAAAGATGCCTAATTGTAGGTCGGAACCAAGGAACCTCCCTGAGGTTCATCTCTTCCTTGCACATACAGAATAACATGCACAAGGGATGTAGTATTTATGTGATCCTTGCATTAAATGAGGAGCGAGTAGCGAAAGGTCTAGAACACTTTTTGGTGGTGAGAGAGTTTGTGGGCATCTTCCCTGAGGAGTTACCTGGGATGTCTCCAAAGAGGGAATTGAAATTTACCATATACCAAAAAGCAGGGACTGAACCAATAGAAAGAATGCCTTATCGGATGTCGACCCCTTAGTTACAGGAGTTGAAAATGCAACTGAAGGAGTTTTTGGACCTATGACTTATAGGTCTGATTGTGTCATCGTGGGGTGCACATGTTGTATTGATATGAAAGAAGGATCGTTCATGGAGACTTTACATTAAATACAGTCAATTGAACAAGGAAACGATCAAGAATCAATATCGGTTGCCAAGGATATATCATATGTTTGATCAGATGAAAGGCGCGACGATGTTTTCATAGATCAAACTGAGATCAAGGTATCATCAGTTACAGATCAAAGAGGACACCATACTTAATACAGCCTTTAAGACTAGGTTGGGACATTACGAGTTTATTGTTCTACCGTTTGGACTAATGAATGCCCCATGGGTATTTATGAGTTTGATGAACGGGGTGTTCCACGAATACATGGACAAGTTCGTCCAAGTATTCATTGAGAATCTTTTGATTTACTCTCAGATGAGGGAGGAGCATAACACACACTTGCACCTGGTACTACAGTGTCTATGAGAGATAAAATTGTATGGGAAATTGTCTAAATTCTTATTTTATCAATCACAGATTCATTACTTAAGACATGTCATCTTTGGCAAAGGTATCGTCATGGATCCAACAAAGGTCGAGGCTATTATGGAATGGCCTACACCAACGAATGCCCCTGAAGTGCGTAGCTTCATGGGTTTAGTAGGATACTATTGGCGGTTTGTCGAGGGTTTTTTGAGGATAACAAATCTGATTACGAAATTGCAAATAAAGAACAAGAAGTTCGTTTCAACTGAGAAATGCATGGAAGAATTTCGGAGGCTCAAGGATTTGTTGAAAACAACACCAATACTAAAGTTCCCTGACATGGACACGGACCTCTTGGTATGCAATGAAGCATCCAAGGAAGTCTCAGGCCGATTCTTGATGCAAGACAGTCAAGTGATCGCTCACATCTCGAGTAAGTTGAGAGGGCATGAGGAGAACTATGCGACACACGATTTGGAGTTGTTATCCATTGTTTATGCCTTGAAGTTTGGAAACACTACTTTATTGGACAAAAAATTGAACTAAAAAAAGACCACTGTGGACTATAACACATCTTTATGCAAAGTGAGTTGAACACGCGACAACATCATTTGTCAAAATTTCTTAGTGAGTATGATTTCTAGATTACTTACATAAAAGGAACAATGAATAGAGTGGTGGATGCATTGAGTCAGAGAGAATGCATATTTTCGGTGATGCCTCTTCAGAGAAATGTACATGAAAAGATTCTAACTTTACAGTGTGACGATAACTGGTATAAAGAGTTCAATGATTTTATCGGACAAAACATGATGGTACCAAAATTTGAAGGATTTACTATGGACAAAAACGGATTATTGAGATTTAAAAGTCAAATTTACGCATTGCCCATGATCTAAAAATGAAGAAGACTTGTATTCTTGAAAATATTTGCAAGTTTGATTTTATGTGTTAAAATGCAAATGGATCAATTTGCAACACAACTTTTATAGAAATTACTCATTCAAGATGCATATAAACAACAACAATAAATAGTGAACAGAAAACACATAACACAACAAATGATAAAGGAGTTCACCCCTCTCTTGGGCTAAATCTCCTAGTCCAACTTCCAATGGATCTTTTGTATTATTTTCTAAGTGCTCAAAAATGTGCTTTACAATGCTCAAAATGTCAAATATATGGCTCCAATGGCTCCAAAACATCGAAAAACCCCTAGCTAGGATTTTTCGACACCTCATTTGGCTAAAAATTGAAGAAGATAGGCTTCCTGGAAGTTCCCCTTCAAACTTGTTGTCTCTGGATCAACAAATTGCACCCTTGTTGGCTCAACCTAACCCCCACACATATTTAAGCATTAAAACTCAGCACCAGGCGCAACCACACAAATGGTGTGAACTGTAGGATGGTTATGGGCACACCTAGCCCCTAACCACCAAGGCCGAGGTCATGTGGCCCATGTGATCACGTGCAAATGCAAATGCGGCTCCATCCCAAAGGCTAATAGAAAAGGGACAAGCGACAGGTCGTTGGTTTTAAAAACCATTTAAACCACATTCAAAACCAAATCCGCAAGCACGCACCAATGGAGTAACACAGGGTCATATGTTATTGTTTATACGACTGAGGGTTGGGGCTAAGCCCCAGCCCAGTCATGCCCCAACTATCCATATTTGCAAATTCATATAATTTAAAAACTATTACATAGTAAGAGCCAATATAGTGGTGCATTGGTAGCGTGGACTTTTCAAAGACTATGCATGTGGGTGGAGGTCACGGGGTCGAATCTAGTGGACTCCAAATAATTTTATACAACCAACCAATAACAAGGTGCCACATGGAAGCCCATGACCGGGCCACGTGGCACCGTACAACCAACCAAATACTACCACGTGTTGCAATGTCATTCATCCACATATGCCAACTATCTTCCACTCAGCTCTGTGACATGTCGTATGGAATGCCATGTCAGCATCCGTACAGACTGTACGGATTGTACAGTCAGCATCCCTTTTTTTACCTGTTTGTTATTTTGAATAGAACACGATATCTCTCACTCCCAATGTGTGTTTGAACCCAAACGAGTTGCGTTGGGTTTGTAATGACGATTCCTACACTCCCATTTGATTTGAAGTGATTCCGAGCACTTTAAAATTTTGAGCAAAATTTGATCTCCTAGATCAGCCCAACAACGAGTTGAGGAGTTTTATCATAAATGAGCCTCAGAAAGTAGTGTACATGTCTCACCCAGGAGTCACAAAGATGAGGGTAGACCTTAAACTCTTATTCTTCTGGAAAGGAAAGAAGGCACACATAGTCAACTGCATGGCCATATGTCTATAATGTTAGCAGGTGAAGGATGAACATAAACATCTAATAGGATTACTACAACCACACACAATTCCAAAATAAAAATGAAAGTTCATTTCAATGGATTTCACTTCTGGATTGCCATTGACGGCAAGGAGACACGACTTGATATTTGTGGTAGTCGAAACTCTAACAAAGAGTGATCATTTTATTCTTGTGTGTATGGCGTATCAGGTACCTGACATAGCTAGAGTTTTCAGCAGTGATATTATGAGGTTGCATGGCGTTCTTAAGAGGATTATATTCGATCGAGGATTGGTGCTTACTGGACAATTTTGGACTAGTTCCCAAGAGGCCTTGGGAACCCAACTTAACTTTAGTACTACGTATCACCCAAATACTGATGAGTAGATCAAACGAACAAACCAAATCTTGGAGGACATGTTATGCATGTACGTGATAGACCAACAAAAGCATTGGGAAGAATTCTTTCCACTGATAGAATTCATATATAACAACAGTTATCAAAGAACCATTAAGATGGCGCATTTCGAGTTTTTTTATAGGCAACCATGTCAGATGCTTTTGAGTTGGGATCGACTTGAGAATAGGATCGTGGTGGGACCAGAAGTGATCCAAGAAATGGAATATAAAATGAAAACAAGAAGATAGAGTATCAAGGAAGCGCAGGATCAACATAAGAGGTAAGTCGATGTGCATCGTATCGACCGTAGTTACGAAGTTGGCAATCGATTATTCTTGTAGGTGAAACCACATAAGAGTTCAATCAATTTTGGAAAGGGTGCTAAACTCTCTCCTAGGTTCATGGGACCTTTTGATATTGTGGAAGGGAAGGGGCCTGTGGCATATTGAATATGCTTTCCTGATTCGTTCAGGCATATCCATGATGTTTTTCAGGTATTTGTTTTGAGACATTATATTACTGACCCTACACATGTTATTGACATGAGTTCCTTGCATGTATCTAACGAAGGTGCCCCCGCAGTTGAGCCAATCTACATCCTGGACCATCGCATTCAACAGCTATGATGTCAAACAATAGATCAGGTCAAGGTCTAATGGGACAAATATAGTCCACACTCGACGACCTAGTTGGATGCATATGATATGTGTCAACAGTTTCCATTTTGTTTTTATAGATAGACTTATTATATTGTGATACACATTATTTCAACACTTATATATTGTGAAACTTCAGGACCAATTTCATACTAGGAGGGGGTGTATGTAACATCCCTCTCTTGCGCGGATTGAGTGAACTTATTCTTGAGGACACTTGCTTGCAAGTGATTTGCGTTATTATACTATTGGTCATTTTGATTATGATTATGAGATATGATGGATTTGATGATATGTTATTTTGTTGTATTTACATAGACATGTGATATTGACTGGGTTCTCCTAAGTGTGTAGGTCTCTGGACATTGATGATGCAAAGGCATCAATGAAACCCCTTGGACTATGGATCAATTCAGGGAGTGGACAATTGGGGTTTGAATGTTGTTGATGTGACATATGTACATATGATTATATGCTATGATGATTGATTATTATTGTTAACATGAATCGTTGACGGATGCAGGCTGATGATAACTTGCTAACTAGACTCACATGTGGAGTATAGGGGTCATGCAAGACACATTGAGACTTTGAGGGAGAGGTGTCGCAATAGCCCTGCCACAACCTACTAACACTCCTGTCGTGGCTTGATTTGTAGGTCAACGATTGCCTAGTTTGGGAAGACCCACGATGTCGTGAGGGAATACTATGACATTTTATCACGATGATTCTAAGGGGCATGTAATAAGGTAGGGGACTTTTTCCTTAGAGGCCTTTAGTCTCCCACAATATCAACCTATGGAGTATTGACTCGAAGGGTTTCACGTCTACCAATTTTAGTCAAGAGGCGAGTGGCACCCTTGGAGCACGTAATGCGTCTTGAAGGGAATGTCCTAAAAATAAAACATAAAGAGGCAAGTGGAACCTTTGGAGAACATGGTGCATCTTTAAGGGAACACTGCATAATTAAAAAAGAAGGAGGAGAGTAGCACCCTTGTAGCATGTCATGCATCCTAAAGGACATGTTGCGATTTTAACTGGTAAGTGATTAAACCTAGTCGGCCTTAAAATGAATGATGTGATAAGTAAATTCTTATAACTAATTTTCCCTTAAGAACTATCTCTAAGCCTAGTGAAGTGAAAACCTAGGTCTCAGTAGAACCTTAGAACAAAAAACAAACTAATTAGACATATAACTAGATTAAAATGGAAATTTTAATTCAATAAGGTTCTTTTATAAAATTCAATTCACTAAGGTTCCTTTACAAAATTTCAATTCACTAACGTCATTTTTATAAAATCTCATTTCACTAAAGGTTCCTTTTTTTAACTAGTTAGAAAATTCAAGCATTAGTAATTAAAGAGGAATTTTTAATAAATATTTAATTAATAAAAGGGGTAATTGGTTGTCTTTGTCTAAACCTGCTAATTGTGAATTTAGTTATAAAAAGGGAGAAAATTTAAGGAAAAGAGATAATTAAAATAATAAGGAAACTTAAATAAAAAGGGAAACTTAAAGAAAAGGGGAAACTTAAAGAAAAAATTGAATGTCTAACTTAGTAAGGAATCTAGCCTTTGGGACTTTCTATCTATGAACTCAACTAAGAATTAAGTAAGGCATAATTCTTTTAATAATTGTAAGGGAATATTGGGACACCGAGGAGTGTTTCTAGGAATGCTCTTGGTGGGTGAGGGAAACAGGAGTAATTAATTAATTAATAAAATTGATTTTCTGGTGCAACTAGGGGATCAAGTGACATGTGTATGGGCAAGGTTTTTCGAAATTAATTAAATGAAAAAGGAATTTAATGAGAATTTGGGAAACTAATTACCTGAAAACTCTATAAAAATGATGGAGGAGGAGGAGTATGGATCTCATCATTTTTTGTAACGTTATGCTGCTGAAATTTTATCTTGACTGAACTTTCTCTTGTGGAGTTGGGATACCCAGCTCGGGTAACGAGTGGTAGCTCGACCTTGCGAGGCAAGCTGGGTGATAGCATTCTTTGTCATTGTGTGTGTGGCCCCTTTTCAGCTTGGTGGTCTCAAGGGGAAGAAGATTACCCCTAGCATTGGATGGGAGGTACCGATGAGGTCACATCAGTCGGCAAGTGGGAGCTGGACGAAGCGCGTGCAGGACAATTACTCGTAGCTTTCACATTTGGCTACAATATGCATGTGTGTATTTTTATTGAACGCTAGTTTAAATATTGTTCCTATGACTTCAGTAATGTACATCTACAGTGTTAAAGATTATGTTTTATTCAACGTAACACTATTCAAGGATTTCATTTTTATCTTCAAGAATTTGTCTTGATGAGACTGGTGTTTTATGATCAAAGAACTTGAAGTTATCCCAAACTTATGCTCGCTGTATTTTGAATTGATTTCCCATGGTGAAACCAACCTATGATTTCAATGACTTCTCTGCGTTTGTTTTTATTGATTAATATGAAGAAAAAATGAGTGTTTATCTTCGGTCCCTTATCCCTTAAGTTATTAGTCCATGCCCGAGTAGTCGGCTAGGAGCCAAATCGAAGGTCATCACTCTGGTGTTTAAAGACGCATAGATTTAAATTCCCTACTTTCCTGTGCATGGATAGTAAGTGAAGAATAATTTTTTCCCAGTAATTTAACCCTTACTGATCTCTATGTTTTTCCCTTATGATTAATCTTTGATCTGTACGCCTTCTTGTGAAAGACTGTCTTTGCATTTTTTATTGATTCATTGTTGAATGATTGGTCTTTGTGCCTTCTTGTGATTGAGTATATATGTGTTTTTTGTTTGATTCATCTCTGATCGATTAATCTTTGCATTTTGTTTGATTTATCTCTGATCGATTCATCTCTACAATTTCTTGGCATATTTTCTTTGTGATTTCTTGTCATATTACCTAGCACTTGATTGGTATAATCTATGTGATTTTATTGATAAATCCCAATGCTTGATTGGTAAAATCTATGCATTATATTACTTACCACTGCGATATGATTTCATTTGAATAACATTTAATTGAATTGAAATTTATAGCGATTTATTTACCACTACGAATCGATTTCATTTGAGTAGCATATGATTCGATTGACATTGAAAAGTGATTTATTTAAATCTGCGATTTCATATATTTAAATGACAACAATTTCATTTATCTGACTCTGGGATTTCATATATTTGAATGACAACAACATCATTTATTTAACTCTGTGATTCATATATTTAAATGACAACATTTACATTTATTTACTTTGCGATTTCATATATTTAAATGACAGCATTATAATTTATTTACTCTGCGATTTACATATATATTGAATGTTATTTAATATATTGAATGCGATTTTAATGTACAGTGACTGCGATTTAATATATAGTAACAACAATTTTAACATATATTGACTGCGAATTTACATATATTGACTATGATTTTACATACTAATGGAAACGTGGTTAATAGGTGAAATACTGCAATATGATTACTATATGTCATTATTTGTTAGCCAACGGTGTCATTAATGGATAGAAATATATGTGTGAAACAACAATTTATCATTAGACAATGTTATTAATAGGCAATAACTTTTTATTAGACAACATTACATTTATTTTACACATCCATTCCTCCAATATATATAGAGACAACTATTTGATATTCCTTGTTAAAATACATCGAATCTATATACAACGTGTTTACCATCAGCATGACTGCGTTTTTAGCATTGTTACTGTGAATGAAAACCTATTTATGATTTGTTTATATGACAAGATTTTTATAATTGTGTTTGTTATTGTTTTATATGACAACATGTTTATGATTTGTTTATATGACAATGTTTTTATAATTGTGTTTATTATTATTTTATATGACAACATGTGTATTATTTGTTTATATGACAGTGTGTTTATATGACATCATTTTTATCATTTGTTGATTATTTACACAATGATATTTATGGATCATATAGATCATATACTTACACAACGTTATCATCTTTAACTCTGCTCTATGATATCATATATTTTATAGACAATGATAATAATGTTAGACAGCGGTATCATTGTTGATACTAAAAGGGAATTAAGGATTTTATTGATTACAAGGTACTGGGATGAATTAAATGGAGTATAGATATACATGACTGTTATAGATTTCATTTAATGTGGTTTAATATTAATAACGCATTTTAGGGTCATGCATTTCCTAAGTTTCTCATTATCTTATGCATAAGAGGGTGGATATGTCCATTATTGTAATCGAAGTCATGTATATTTGGGAAGGGTAATGATAGGGGTGGAATATTTAACTTAGGTTTTTACAAGGAATTATATGTTAGCGAATGGCAATTATAGTGAGACTTTTGTTAACAAAATCTTATTGTAGGATGGATTCTCGAAAGAATATTCATTGATGGCTAATAGAATCCTTTAATTAATGTATGATTGTAATATAATTTGTTGCGCCATGAATTTGACGTGATGTATGATTGTTATAGTAGTCATTTTTCCCTTGTTTCTTGTAGACCTGTCAATTGGGTGCTTGGGTTTAGTCTTCATGTATTTTGACAACTAATTCGGTCACCTACTGCATTGGATTTTTCCTTGGGTTATTGGTCTAGATATATTATGTCACGTCTTGGTTACGGTCTTTCCTATCACCTTGTGACGGCATGATTCCTGATGAGGGGATCATTGCATGCCCTGATGGATAGACATGAATGATAACCTCCACGAAGTCTTATGCTTCTCGATGTGGGCATATTGTTCATGGTAATTGATGTCGGTACTTGGTTCTATAATGCCTCAATGAGAATAGTTTTGTGTGTCGTAGAGGTTACTAGTTACGGGTCGTCGAAGTCATTGTGTCGGGTTGTTGATGTTTTCCTCTAGCTTATAGGTGTTTTCTTGCTTATGTTGGTGGGTAGTCGCTTTTATTTGTCTTTTGATTATCGCATGTTTTTTCCAATTGCTTTATATGCTAGTATGTTGGGTCATTCTTGTGATTTTCCTAAATGCGTAAGTTGTGTTCGTCGTCAAGTTCTGTTGATTAATTGTTGTCGTTGATTGCCTTCCTGCTTAAAACATAAAAACAAAAAAAAATATTTTTGCACTTTCTTTGCGTCGCATGTAGTCGTAATGATGGGGACGTTACACATTCTATTGAAATACATCCATCTTTCGACATATATGGACTACCTCTATATTCACCAATTATGTAGGAAAGTAGTCTAGATACTGAATGTAACCAAAAGACAATTTTACAACATGACCTATTTCATTTATATTCATCATCATTTATTTTACACAAGCTCACAAGTACACAAAGATCACAAATTACATAGACATAACCTAATGGAAGAAACACAAAATTTTAAGTTATGTTACCTTGCAATAAATTCAAATAAATAAATTATCTTCCATTGAAGAAACTGATATAACTTCCCCATCAAGTAGATACAATAGAAATTGGCCACACTGCATTTACCTCTCCATCAATAATCACAACATTTTTCCAGGCTCCTCTGCCCCCCGAGATTCTACACTTGTAGCAGTCATTTGTCCTATGTGTGGTACTCATCAGTGTGCAGATATTTGACATTCCCTCCTTTGAGCCAAACCTTGACTAATTATGGATTGATTATGAAATTAGTGCCATCTGCCGAAGCGTATTTGCAAGTTTGTGCAAATCTTCATGCAAGAAACAAATTACTCCAATAACATGGTTTACTATCTGAACAGACCTGTCTCAAGAAATAAGATCGTTGTCGAGAGTAAGAAGTCGTGGATTGAACATAATCATCTGGTGATGAGAATTTTTCATCCACCCAGAAGGTAACCATCCACCAACATATTTTGGTAGCTTCTAGGATAATATGCCTTTGACTCTAAATTACCTTGTCTAATTCTTTCTTACTTACAAAGAAACAATTTTCAGAGAAAGGATCTACACACACAACCTGAGTGCAATCACTCACACATAACTAATCTAATTCTACTCTCCTACAACAGTAACAGATTACATATTCTTCATACTCATGGGCTCTCCCGTGAGGGAGTTAATCCCACTCCTTCTCTGATACAAATTTAGAAAAATATTGCACACAAAATTGTATCATATTGTATTAATTAAATTAATGAAACATTACACACATATAAATCCATCAAGATTAGGCTTAATATAGATATGACATCTTAGCTATATAATCCATTTGTTTAGCTTTACCCTTTAGGCTTAATATAGATAGGAAATCTTACCGATTACAATCAGAAAGAGGTTCTTCCCTTTCTTCAATGGAAATTTGTTTAGCTTTACCCTTCCCCTTATCCTTCTTGAGAACCTGAATAAATAAAGGTTCTTTGAAAACAAGGGCATGAGGTGAATGTGGGATTTCATATGATACAACAGAGGATGGACCTACAGATTTCTTCCTTGGAGTCTTATGCTTGGGAAGTGAGGTAGGTAGGTCAACTTGGTAATTGGATACAAATAAGAAGGTGGTCCAATCCTTTCCTTTTTTCTTCAATTTCTCCATGACTATGAGTTTGATTAAGGCATGATGAAAGATATATTTCTGAAGTCTATCATGCCTTATTCCTGCACATGAAATCATCCTTTGCAAACTCATAAAAAGGAAATAAGATAGTTATATTTCCTTCTTACCAATGAAATGGAGCAACAACTTGAAATGATATTGCAAGATCCCTCTATACCTTCCTTCACAAGTGAAATATCTTTAAGTGATGAACAACAACTTGTGATATTCCTCTAGTAGCCAATTCCTTTTCACTCCCTTCACCAAATCAACTCCCGTATGCTAAGGTTTGAGCATGTCTTGGTACCATTCCACTTTCTCTAATTTCCTTGCCTAAACCAAAGTTGTTTTGACCTTTGAATCTCAGTTACTTCTACAATTAAGTATGTTGTCAAAGGAATCTCCAAGGGGCCAACCTAAGTTTTACCTTCCTTGAAATTCTACACAAAAATTCTTGACACCTCTAGATGACTCCCTTTTATATTTTGACAAAACCTCCATCATCCCATGCGCTTGAAGGATTCCACATGGTTAGGTTTTTCTTCAATCAAATTAGTATCAGTGGGATCAAATATAACCATAAAGACTGACCTCTTCCTAGGGATGGGGTCTTTCCTTGGAGCCATTGGATATATGAATACCTACTGTAAACACTTATGCACAAAGAAAATTAGAAGATAAAACTAAGGACAAAAGATTTCTTTGTTTCTTTGAAAACCTTAGTGGTTTTCCTTTGATGGTGAGCTGCAAATTTAGAAGAGGATCTCAAGACTTGATGATGATTTAAGAACCTTAAAAAACCTTCTTGATATACCTTCTTTACTTCAAAAGTCTTTAAATTTTAAAACATATCTTTTCTCACGAGTTGGTAGCACACTTCATAGAAAAATGATCGTTTGCATTGACAACTAAGGATGAGCTGGTAACGCACTTCATGTTAAAATAGTTCTTTCTACTACCAACATTTCATAATGAGGAGTTATTACAAAATGGACATCCCTATGTGATTTGAAGTTAAATGATGGGTCATTATGGACCATAACTGACAAAAGAAGCTTACGATTGGCCCTCAAAAGTATGAATGAATCGACTAAGACTTTAGGACAACCACCAAAGATGACCACTTAGTCACCTATCATTTTATTTGACATGACCAAAATCTAACTGACTGGACTTAATGAGATATAAAATGCCCGAAAAACAAAGACTAAAACAATTTTATGACTCAATGTTGCTAGAAATTTCTAGGAGCTAGGAGATATACTCCCATCTTTCCACGTATATGGCCTACCTGCATATTCATCAGTTATCAGTTATGTAGGAAAGTGGTCTACATATTGAATGTAACTAGAAGTCAATATTACAACATGACCTATTTTATCTATATTCATCGTCATTTATTTTGTAGAATCTAAAAGTTACACAAAGATCACAAATTACATTGACATAACCTAATGGAAATGTTCTTGTGGCACCACAATCATCAAGAAACACAAACTTTTAAGTTATGTTACCTTGCAATAAATTCAAATAAATAAATTATCTCCCATTGAAGAAACTGATATATAACTACCCAATCAAGTAGCGAAAATAGAAACTGGCGACACTGCATTTACCTCTCCATCAAAATCAAAACAATTTTCCCATCTCCTCTCCCCCCTGAGATTCTACACTTTTAGCAGTCATTTAGCCTATGCCTCGTACTCATCAGTGGGAACATATTTGACAATCCCTCCTTTAAGCCAAACCTTGATTAATTTTGGATTGGTGTTGACATTAGTGCCATCTTCTAGATCATATTTTCAATTTCGCGCAAATCTTCAAATGAGAAATAGATTACTCCAGTAGCATGGTTTACTATCTGAAAAGACCCGTCTCAAGAAATAAGATCGTTGTCGAGAGTAAGAACTCATGGATTCAACATAATCGTCTAGTGATGTGAATTATTCATCCACCCAGAAGGTAAGCATCCACCAAGAAATTTTGGTAGTTGCTAGGATAATATGCCTTTGACTATAAAGTGCATTGTCTATTTCTTTCTTACTTACAAAGAAACAATTTTAAGAGAAAGGATCTACACACAAAACCTCACTGCAATCACTCACACAGAACTGATCTAATTCTACTCTCCTACAATAGTAACATATTACATATTCTTCATATTCATGGACTCTCCCATTAGTGAGCTAATCACATTCCCACTCTAATACAAATTTAGAAAAATATTGCACACAAAACTATACCGTATTGTATTAATTAAATTAATGAAATATTACACACATATAAATACAACAACCTTAAGATTAATATAGATAGATCATCTTAACCATAAAATCCATTTGTTGAGACAATGTCTCAACCACACACATAAATATGATGTAAATCTAACACCTAACCAAACATCACTTAGATATTACAATAACTAATGCATTATATAATGAAGAATATGAAATATTAGGCATAAGAAAAATAAGAAAAAATAGTATCTCTAACAATATATAACTAAGCATTAACCAAACTTATCCCATGGGATATCCATGCATCCAAATTCTAATAATTATCATAATTAAAATTATTGTTTTATAGCTATGAAATTACCTAGAAATTTGAGTAATGAATTTTTCTAGAACAATTTTGAAAACTGTATGTAATATTAATTCAATTCCAAATTTTTATAACTATCATAATTAAAATTATTATCTTGTAGCTATGAAATTACCTAGAAATTTGAGTAATGAATATTTCTAGAAAATTTTGAAAAGTGTATGCAATATTAATTCAATTAGAAGGAGAAGTTGTAGTTTTATTGTCTTTAGAAAAATATTTTAATTATAATTTTGGCTCAAATTTGTTTTATTATTAATATAAGTATAAATATCATTTTGGAAAAAAAAACATTAAATTTGATTCACTTTTTCAAAAAAATGGTTGATAATCAAATTGAAGCTACAAAGCTAATTGATTTTCAATAGAAATTTATATTGTATATATATGTTTAAATTTTTTCTAATAATTAAAAAAATATATATATTATAGTTTATATAATAGAATGTTTAATGTATTTTATATAAAATTTAAAATACAAATATATATTTACATTATATATATAGATTTTTAAAAATAATAAAAATCAAATTGTAATTTCTTTTCATTAAAATAAAAATTTTAAAAACAAATTTTAAATCTATATAATTAAATTTCTTCACCATCAAAGTTAAACATTCCCAAGGTAAGAAACCTCTCATCATCCCTGCTTGAACTGGCATCACACGTGTGTTACGACTCTCATATCTATTTCGTCATTTTTAAAAGTGATATCAGTGGACATCAAGAAATTAGGTGCAATCTAGAACTTGGTAAAGCATTGATATGTGATAAATTAGCTTTAAAACCATATAATTAAATTTCGTAACCATCAATATTGAACATTCCCCACATAAATTTCTTCACCATCAATGTTGAGCTCGGTAAAGCATTGCTATGTGATAAATTCGGAGCACTTTACAATTTGGGTAAAGCAATATTATGTGTAATTTGAATAAGTAAAAATGGAAAGAAGAAATGGAGGAATGTTATATGTAATTTGAATTTTGGAAAAAGAAAATTGAATATATATTTTTTCACAATTTAACACCCTTCAACGATCTTTGCGTTGCGTTTAATGATCATAAATAAAAGAGGCGCCCTTTACCCTTAAACGATATTCTCGTTGCGTTTGGAAAAAGCAAAAAGAATCATATATTTCTGTTGAAAGAAAGCAATATTGTTAGTTTTGTGCATGTTCGAAGTTGCTTATAAATATACAATCCAGTCAGCATCAACATATTAGAATGGTCAATTTATTATATCTGTGTAAAAATATTTAGTTATATAGTTTGTTATTATATTATATATGGTCCAGTAGAGAATGTATGTAGTTATGCGAATAGTTTTTTAAGTGGTCATTGGATAAGAGATATATTAACTCCTAGTTTAATGCATGGTTGAGATATTTTCTAGGCTAATTATACACGGGATAAGATAGTTTATATAATTTTAAACAAAGTCTTCGTGTATTTATATGTTACAATTACAATAATATGAAAATAATAAATATACAATTTTAAGAATGACAGTTTATTTTAAAATGTAGAGATTTTGATTAATTTTACTAGTTTTTAATATGGAAAGTATAAAATGTTTACTTATATTTTTGTAAAAATATTCAAATTTTTTATCATTTTATATAGTTTCTATAAAATGTCTGGTCATATTTTTTTAAAAATATTCAAATTTCTAGTTTTATATAGTTTCTATAAAAATATTGGTCATATTTTTTTAAAAATATTCAAATTTCTTAGGATTTTATACAGTTTCAATAAAATGTTTAGCCATATTTTTGTAAAAATATTCAAATTTCTTAAGATTCTGTAAAGTTTCTATAAAATTTGGGCTATTGAAAAAAGTATGAAAAAAAATTTCACCAAGTTCTTTCGTTGCATTTACTAGTTCTTCAACTCTCAGAAAATACTTCCCAATGGTTTCATCTTCTTTGATCTGTAGCTTTTCAAACTGTACTCTATAGGTTTGAAGCTTGGCATCTTTTACCTTCTCATTACCTTCATAAATTCTAATGAGTTTGTCCCACATTTCTTTGGCAGTTTGAAGATGCATCACCTTTACAAATTCGGCTTATGCAAGTCCATTCAAGATAGCATTCATTCCTTTAGCATTAAAGATAAATTCTAACTTATCATCCTTGGAATCTAGCATAACAGGATTTATGTATCCAGTCTCTACTACATCCCAAACATCAACACCTAAGGCCATTAGGTATGTTCTCACTCCAAC
>JASDQU010370609.1:136944-151392 GCA_032191745.1 Picea mariana | reverse complement strand
ATAAAATATGATATATCTCTCTTTCCCATTATGTTTCCATGTGTATGAAAGTAATTTTTCTAGTTATCTTTCAATTTTTATGTAAGTAATTATTATGTTTTAATGATTTTCTAAGTAATTATTGGGGAAAACATTTTATGATTTTCCTCCCAACCAACATATTTGTGGAGTCTCAAAGATACTCTCACCCAAGGTCATCAAGCTTGGAAATGAAAGGTCATCGATAACTCTCAACATAGGTACACCAAAAACCAAAGTTAAAATATTGACATTACATGTTTGACCATCTACCATGTTTTCTTTCAAGGAAAACATTATAGAAAACTCTTTCTATACTTCTCCATAATCCATGGATGGAAAATAGGGTAAACCATTGGCCCTATTTACCGAGTATAACCATTAGGGAATAAAGAGAATTGAACTTGTAACCTCCCCAACTTTGGGGGAGAGATCTTACACATTGCTCATGACTGTTTAAGCTAACCCTCGAAGCTCACCATCTACCGTGATTACCAAGCAAAGGATTTGAAATCTACTCATGTTATAGGATTTGATGCATTCTCCTTACCTTGATCAAAATTTAGCAACATGACAGCACAAAACCTTAACCAAACAACAACTCATTTCTCACAACCCTTCCCCCTTACTCCAAGGTGCACATAGGCATTAGCCTAAATCTAATAATAAATTTTCATAATTCTATAACGTGACATCAAATCTAGAACTATCTTCCCTACTATATTTCATATTCTTCTTATTCGTAATTAATAATATTCTTTGAATCCAAACCAACCCACAACTACTATTTGAAATCACAACTTCCCTCTTATATTATTAAACACTAAGCAATCAAAGGCTTATCTAACATCCACACCCATAACTCCTAACTACCACATCAATTATTATTAAACACAAAGCAATCAAAGACTTATCTAACATCCATACCCATAACTCCTAACAACCACATCAATTATAATCAAATGAGAAATATGAATTACTCTCACTAAGTTATATGCCTAACCCCTATGAGTTAACAAGTGTTGCATGGCAGTGTAGTCCGTGCCAGGTTGTTATGGGAGTAAATGCCACCTACTACAGACATGTGGCTAGAAAGTTGAAATACATGTGGTTTGCATGTAGAGCATAGTATTCCTGAATTAGTTCTTCCTGAAAAATATCAAAAGTTATCAACATTTCAAAGGTTCTTGGACACAAAAAAATTAGCATTATTGAATTAGTTATCTTTAAAACAAGGGCGTCTAGACACAAAAGAAATTGAAATTTATGAAATTATAGCTTCTTGGACAGCATAAATTATACATACCAAAAATGTAATTTATAAAGTAGATATTTAGTTTTATACATATGAAATATGTACTTTTATAAAGTATGGGGATGAGATTGCCCTCATTCCATACTTAGCCAGTTTTTGGATTGCGGGTTCTCGGGCTGGCGGCCTCAAAATTGGGCCTCTGATGTTATGTGCCCTAAAATAGCACCGACGGTTCCGCGATACACAAATTGAGAAGCGGAGTTGCGGACTATAGAAATTTATCATAAATTAATAATGCATGTTACATATCTATTGAAATTATATGAACATTTAAAAACATAGAATAGAATAGTAATAACATCTATTACATAGGTTTGTGGAGAAAAACACAAAAATATTAGCATTCCCAAATAGACAAATTGAGAAGCGGAGTTGCGGACTATAGAAATTTATCAGAAATTAATAATGTATGTTACATATCTGTGGAAATTACATTAACATTTAAAAGCATAGAATAGAATAGTAATAACATTTGTTACATAGGTTCGTGGAGAAAAACACAAAAATATTAGCATTCCCGAATTGAAATTTATCAAATAACACATTCCTGGACAACATAAATTATACATACAAAATATGTAGTTTTATAAAGTAGATATTTAGTTATACATACGAAATATGTACTTTTATAAAGTATGGGGATGAGATTTTATAGAGCATGCACGGAGCTCTCATTGCATACTTAGTCAGTTTTTGGATCGTGGGTTCTCGGGCTGGCGGGCTCAAAATTGGGCCTCTGATGGTTCGTGCCCTACAAATAGCAAAGACAGTTTTGCGATATACAAAATGGCACACGGAGTTGCGGACTATAGAAATTTACCAGAAATTAATAATCTCTGTTACATATATCTGGAAATTACATGAATATTTAAAAGCATACAATAGAATAGTAATAACGTCTATTACATAGGTTCGTGGAGAAAAACACAAAAAAAATAGCATTGCTGAATTAGTTTGCTTTAAAACAAAGGCTTTTCTTAGACCAAAAAAATATAGCATTGCCGAATTAGTTTTCTTTGCATATGTTTTACATATGTTCATGGAGAGAAACACAAAAATAATAATAACGTCTGTTACATAGGTTTGTAGAAAAAAACACAAAGAAATTAGCATTCCCGAATTATCTATCTTTAAAACAAGGGATCCTGGAAACAAAAGAAATTGAAATTTATCAAATTTTAGAAAGTAGATATTTAGTTTTATTCATATGAAATATGCACTTTTATAAAGTATGGGGATGAGATTTTATAAAGCATGCACATAGCCCTCATTCCATACTTAACCAGTTTTTGGATCGCGGGTTCTCAGGCTAACGGGCTAAAAAATGGGCCTATGTTGTTCTGTGACCTACAAATAGCACCGAGAGTTCCGTGATATACAAATTGACAAGGGGACTTGTGGACTATAGAAACTTATCATAAAATAAATAATGTCTGTTAAATATCTCTGGAAATTACATCAACATTTAAAAGCATACAATAGAATAATAATAACGTCTATTACATAGTTTCATGGAGGAAAACACAAAAAAATTAGCATTCCCGAACTAGTTTTCTTTAAAACAAAGGGTTTTGGATAGAATAAAAATTGAAATTGATCAAAGTATAGGATCCTGGACGCCCAAAAATTTAGCATACAATAGAATAGTAACAACATCGTGCAACACAAAAAATTTAGCATAGAATAGAAGACAAAAAATATAGCAGGCCTCCATACTTAACTAGTTTTTGGATCGCGGGTTCTTGTGTTGGCGGACTCAAAATTGGGCCTCTTTTGTTCTGTTGCATACAAATAGCACCGACAGTTCCGTGATATACAAATTGATAAGTGGACTTGCGGACTATATGAATTTATCAAAAATAAATAATGTCTGTTACATATCTCTGGAAATTAGATCAACATTTAAAATCATACAATAGAATAGTAATAACGCTTGTTACATAGGTTCGTGGAGAAAAACACAAAAAAATAGTATTCCCGAATTAGTTTGCTTGAAAGAAAAGGCTTCTGGATACAAGAGAAATCGAAATCTATCAAAGTATAGGTTCCTAGACACCCAAAAATTAATAATGCATATTACATCTTTCTGGAAATTTAAATGTGTTTGTCATATATATTGGGATTGGGGCTCTCGCAGACCATAAAAAGAAATAAGTACAAGAATTAGGAACTTCGAAATAAGAAGTGCATGACGGTAGAGAGGAAGACCTGAAAAGAAGAAATTGGAAGTTATGAGTCTTTGGTTACAATTTTGTATTTAAAGAGGTCATAAGTGGATTGATAAAGAAAACAAGATGACAGCATAGACTTAAACTGGATTGATAAAGAAAACAAGATGCTAGTATAGACTTACTATGAAGTCGATGTTTTTTTGTTGTTGTCGTCGATGGTCAGTGGAGTCCTATCGACCAGTTGTTTCTCTTCTGGACGAGGTTGTCCATTCTCTGTTGGAACCATTCTTCGATGTATCTTTTCATGGGGGGCATGTTGATTTCATCCCGGATTTCTATGTCATAAAGGTCGTTTTCTAATTTCCTTAAATCCATTGAAATATTATGCAGACTTTGTTCAATTTCTTAATTGTGTATCGCATAGTCCAGTACCCAGTGTTCGTGCTCATCTAGATGATGTTCAAGTATGTCGTAAAACTTTTTGAAAGACAACCCCTTTAAAATATCAACTTGTTCCTAGAAGGCTTCTTTGGTGATTGAAAAGGATTTGAGAATTATGTTTGGGTCTTGAACCTCATTGGTAGTTCCAGCTAAGTCCATTTGGAGCAGGCTTGTGAATAAATCTTCCTTTTCTGATGTGACTTGTTTACATGATTTGACAATGGGCTCCACGTTGTTAATTTTCTTTTTCCGGCATGCTTTTAATTTTTAGTCCACTTTGGGGAGGGGAGTTTCTCTTGTCTTATTTTCAGTTCCGATGTGTTGACGGCATAGTTGGAAAAATGGGCCAACACCTGTTCACAGAAACGCTGATCATTTTTTAAATTCAACTCCAAATGTTGCAGGAAATCATTGGCCTTCTTTCCGAAGGAAACTAAATTTTGCGATGTTTCCCAGGCTTCAGTAACTAGATGCATTCTTTTGTTGATGTTATTCTCTACAAGGTCTCTAGAGCATGCAAGGAGGGTAGAGGATACTTTCATCTTGGCTGCAGTGGTAGTAGGCACGATTTTTGCCAAAGGATTGGCAAATTCTAGGCTTGTAATAAAAGCCTACTCAAATTCATTGAGGTGGTCTTTCAGATTGGCATTTTTTGTCTCAATTCCTCCAATGGAATCATGAAGAATTTCACCGGTTACTTGGTGAAATGAGGAGATTTGGGACGACCGCATTTCCCTAAAGTTAATCTCTATGCAAGATTTGCCTTTCTTGTTTGTTACATCTCTCTTTTCAATGACCATACTTTTAGATTGTCTGTCAAAAAAAAACGCTCTAGAATACGAAGGATTCATCTTCGTCAAAAAATTTGGTCTCATATATTTCCACCGTGGACGACCCAATTTTTTTCATGTGCCCAGTTTCAATTTCAAGTTGCAGCTGTCCACTTTCAATTTCGGGTTCCTTCGCCTACCCTACATTGTTTTTTCTCTTCTTTGTCAGTGGAATTTTGTGAGAAATATCAATATTTATGCGAGGAGGGTTCTTATCTCCTCCTTCGTTTGAATATTTCTGGGTTTCTTTCTTACTGGGGTGGACCGTCGAAGCGATGCTCCATGATGTCGTCTCTTGGGAGTGTTGGTGGGGGACTGGGTACTCTTCTCACCGGATACTTTTCCATGTTGTCTGTACAATTCAATCGCTCTTTGCAATGTCTATGCGTTGCAATCGACAGAAGTAGGATTGTTGTCAACACTATCCCTGTCTTGGGTCAAGTGTCTCTTGATAAAAGAGGTGTTAAAGCCAACCGCGAGTAAATGTTATCGAAAAATCCCATTAGGGTCAAACCCTTTTAGCCTTTCAGCATACATTAGGTTCAATTTCTTGAAATGGGTGGAAAACTCGTCAATCTTGTTGATGTTTTTGCACATGAAGTCTCCGACTTTCCAGGGCAGAGGAATGAACTGTTTTTTTTTCTTGTCATGAAAAAAATGCAACCAGTGGTTGTATTGCCTTGCTATTTCTGCAACAAACATCTTGTTTGTGATGTGGCATGGAAGGAAAGAAGGATTTTCCTTAGAGCCAAAGACCATGAGGAAACTGTGATTTTTTTTTTGCTCAAGTGTGCCCTTCCTATTCAAAAACTTGGTTGCCTAGCCAGACATCCACGGAGCATCCTTACCTAACAATAAATCTTTAAAAACTTAGACAAACCATTAAAAACTTCATAAAAACAATGGGAGGTCTTGTGCCTCCACAGTGCCTCATACCAGAATGTTACTGGATCAAATCCACAATTTATTTTATTGGAAAGAGAAAGTTTTGGAAAGGGGTAGGAATGTGCAATTGCAAAAATCAAGTAGGATGACATATACAATTTATTCAATTCTTTGAATCGTGAGAACTAGGAACATATCTCAATGGAAATTAGCTTCCCCCAATCGAAACTGTATTGTTCCTTGATTGTGAAATACAAAATATAAATAATTATATGGGAAATGCTTGTCATGGATGCTAGTCCCGTTATTATTGTAAACAGCCAAGCAATTTCCCGGAATGGATTTCTAAAGGAACTTACCTACAACCTTGTGATATCTTCAGGAACTATTGTCAGGTCTTCGAGGAAGTCGGCTAAGATGTCCAACACATTATGATGTTTTTCTAGAAACTGCTTGCAGTCTTGTCCTTTGAACGTCAATGTTGGCTCTGACAGTTTTAACATCTTGCGAAAGACCTGAGGTGACAAAGAAATAGGAGAATGGTCACACAATGGAATAATTCTTTGGCCTAGAATATATTTTTCGGTGCACCAAGAGACCACCTCCTTATAGTCAAACACCTCAGGCACGCAACCTGCACGAGTGATTCCAGAGCTCCAAATCACTTCGTTCTGGGCGGAATGCGATGAATAATAAAAGTATTCCCTAGACCACTGGAAGTTCTGGTCATCATGTGCGAACATATTTACTGTATCTCAACAAAACTATTGTCAACCTGCTACCACAAGTCTACAAGAATGGTTGTTTTCTCCAAACGATGAATGAATTGAAAAGTTGGAAAGGATAATATAACCCTGCGCAAATCTTGGTCCAAAGCGTGTGAATGGGAGATGTCCTTGAGACTTTCATTGATTAATGACAATTTGGATAGTTGTTGCATGATGCAGTGATTGCATACATAGAAATGCGAACATGGCGGATATTGCAATGAGCAATTAAAAATTGTAGATTTCTTGAGCGGTCCAACACGACGACGCGTGTTCGAGATGAACAATCAAAAGAGACAAAATAAATCTCTGTACATCTTGGTTTAATGCGTAATAATGGGAGATCTCCTCATGCGTTTTGCCCATTAGTGAAAATGTTGACTATTCCTGCATGGTCAGATGTTAGCATGAAAGGTTTATAATTACACAGTAAGAAAGCACGGAGGTCGCGGGCACAGGAAAAAACAAATACAAAATAGGGTTGCAAGGTACAACCGTTGAAGGTGAGGGAGTGAGGGTCAAATTGTATGTCTGAGATGTTTTTGAGTGTCTGCGATGGAAATGTAAATCACAGAAATTTTGAGTGCAATATGTATATCATGGAACAAGAAGCAACAGAGTTCGAATGCGCCAACCTGAAACACTGACTAAGAATTGGAGATTTTGTGAACTCGTGAATAGGAGGATACAAAATAGGTTCATAAGGTCTCCCCAGAAGACGTGAGGCCCCGACCATCAAATTGTATTGTTCAAAAAATTTGAATGCATAATCTATAACATGAAAGAGGGGACGATGTTGAAACCTAGTAGTCAATTTCTATATTCGAAGGGGTGGATGCGAACTGTTTCGTATTACTGTGTGCAGTTGTCACTTGTAAGAGTCACTAGTAAGAGCATAACCAATGTATATTAGGAAGCACATTTGTGAACCGTGGTAGAGTGAATCTTGTGAGTTTGAGGAGTCTGCGGTAGAATTGTAGATCACAGAAGTTTTGAGTGCAAGATGTACATCACTGAACAAGAAGAAGCAGAGTTCGAAACTGCCAACCCAACAACCGCGGCCATAAAATTGGTTAAGTATGGAAAGAAATAGCAGTCAATCGGATTCGTCGTGTGATTATATAGATGGACATAAATATGTTATCCCACCAACGTTGGAACCCACGATCATAGAAAGGTGAATAAGTATATAACCAGAAGCACATAATACAGGGGAAGAAGAAAAGGGGAAAATGACAAAGGAGTCTACGGTGGAATTGTAGATCACGAAAATTTTGAGTACAAGATATGAACCCGGTAGTCAATTTGTATATTGCGGAGGGCCGGATTCCAACTGAGGCAGCGAAAGATACTTTGAAACATTTTTGAACTGTGGTACAACGAAGCTTGATGCCAACCCAAAACAGTATCCAAGAGTTGCACATTTCGTGAACTCGACAACACAAGGATCCAAAATAGGTTGACAAGGTGTTTTCATAAGACGCGAGGCCCCAATGTTCAAATTGTATCACTCTGAACATTTGAATGCATAATCTGTAACATGGAAGAGTGGACGATGTCGGAATCCAGTAGTCAATTTGTATATTGCAGAGGGTGTGATGCCAACTGTTTCGTACCTATGTCTAGTTGTCACTACTAAGAGCTAATTTAGCATTGAAAATAATTTTTTAGATATTGTTAGATACTTCATAGGGATTAGCATCCATAAACAATAGAAATCTCCACTCTGCCAACCCTACATTATGTGTGTCAATTTGTATATTGTGGAATTGGGAGCGCTGTTTGGAGGACACAAAACAATAGAAATGCAATGTTGAGTCATGCAGTCTGCAGGTCCACTTGTTAATTTGTATATCGCGGAATTATGGGTGCTATTTGTAGGGCACAGAACAATGGAGGCCCAGTTTTGAGCCCGCCCGCCCGAGAACCCACGATCCACAATGTCGCTAGGTATGGAATGTGGAAGTTGTACATGCTCTATAAAATATCATGTCCATACTTTATAGTCCCATAATACACGGGAAGAAAAAAATGAAAAAAGGACGGAGGAGTTCACAGTGGAATTGTAGATCACAAAAATTTTGAGTGGTAGATGTATATGACGAAACAAAAAGTAGTAGAGTTCAATTGCACTAACTCGACAATCATGGGCATAAAATTCACTAAGTATGAAAAGGAACAGTGGGCGATCCAATTCGCCATGCGAGGATATAGATGGATATGAATATATGTCAACACGCCAATGTTGGAACCCGTGATCATAGAAATGCGACTAAGTATATAACTAGAAAGCGATAATACATGGGAAGCAGAGAAGGGAAACAAAACTAAGTATCTTGAAGAAGAACATCTAGTGTTTGATTATTAATGAAAATGATTTCAAACCCTTGTTGATTTCTCACTGGTTAAGGCATAAATTGCAGATCACAGAAGTATCTTTCATACCATTGTGTCCACTTGTCACTAGTAAGAGCATTGTTGATGTATATCAGGAAGCATGCTAAGTTGTTGGGGATGGAAGGCAACAACAGATACTTTGAATGAAGTTAATGTATACAAGGAACCTGCGGTGGAATTGTAGATCACATATGTTTTGAGTGCAAGATGTATATAACAGAACGATAAACAATTGGGTTCACAACTGCCGACCCCACAACGACGGCCTTAAAATTGGCTAAGTATGGAAAGGAACATCGGTCGGTCGGTTCTGTCATGTGAGGATATAGATGGATATGAAGACATGTCAGCCCGCCAACTCTAGAACTTGATACCATATAAAGGCAACTAAGTATATATCTAAAAAGCGATAACGAGCGGGAAGAAGAAAAGACCAATTCATATGCACCGACCCGGCAACCGCGACCATATAATTGCCTAGGTATGGAAAGGAACAGCAGTCGATCGTATTCATCATGTGAAGATACATATGGAGATGAACATATGTCAACCCACGAACCCTGCAATTGCCCATCATAGAAAGACGACTAAGTATAAAACTAGAAATCCATAATGGACAAGAAAAGCAAAAGGGGAAAAGGGATAAGTATCTAACACTCGAAAAAACCTTTTTTTTCGTTTATTAATGGCAATGAGTTCGAACCCCCGCTGGGTTCTCACTACTAAAAGAATAAACTGCACATCACTGAAGTTCTTTGGCTGCAAGATGTATATGACAGAACAGGGGACATAGGTGTTGGGTACCGCGAACCCGGGGCCTGGTGGCCAGATAACTGGCTAAGTATTCATCAACGGAAAGGTTTGATATCTATTTCAATAGTATTCATACTAGTATGTATTAATGGAGAATTTTTTCATATTTATCTGAATAGTATTCATACTAATATATATTAATGAATTGTTTCTATTTCAAATGCAAATGATCTCCCAATTTGCAGGATGCTCTTTGGTTCACAAATTTCGTTGAAACCGTGAAAATTTTGACTGCAAGATGTACATAGCACAACAAGAAACATGAATTTGTATTGTGGTCTCAACGAGATAAACTCCTTATCATCTATTCATCTTGTATTCCTTGCAATGGCATGAGAAAACATCAGCTCCCCATAAACATCAATATCTAAACTAAATTAAATGTGATCAAAATTTGGTGTGACTTAAGTAATTAAGACAGCTTTAGTCATTCCTTTATTAATGCCAAGCTTTTCAAACGACTGGTCAGTTACGAGCAGTTAAAGCATAAATTGCAAACTACATAATTTATTTGGCTATAAGATGTATATGACAAAACATGGAACATAGTTGTTTGATACGACAAACTCAAACATAATTGCCTAAGCTTTGCCAAAGAGGAAGTTTTTTATATTTATTCCAATAGTACTGATATTAGTATATATGCGTGAATATTATCAAATAGAAGAAGTTGCAATATATCCAACATACTAAACAAGAACATTGCGTCAACACTTGAGCCGCCTTGTTGTAACTCATTAATTCATTCTATTTACAGAACCTGAAGAATGGAAGCAGGATGGGTCCTCAAATTTCTTTCTTTAAATACACGGTCGGTGCCACATAAGTATGGCTTATGAAAAATTATTCTTAAATGTAAAATGTAAAGAAAGAACAGAGTAGGCTTTATTTAGATTGAAGTAGCGGGCAGCAGAAAGAAAAGCTTGTCGTCCATGTTTAACGACACCGGGGAAGAAGGTACAAAATAAAATTAAAACAAATACTAGAAATTGGAAAATACTATTGAATAATAAACTGAAATTATTCTATATTCAAATAAGATGGGTTACAAAATACAACTGAGGCTATTTTCCACAACGATTGGGATTTGGCCTACTGCCGACCAATAAAAAATATATGCATTGATGAAGCTTCTTGACATTTTTCTTGACGTTCAAACTCTTTATTCGTAAAAAATGAGTTGAATATCAATCTTAGGTTTTGTACTTAATCGGCGCTGCCAACTACATCTATCCTAGTTTTTTGAATACCTTGTCTCTTCCACATATGGTCTTCTTGCAATGGTTGGTTATTCAACATTTCATTCTTTGTCAAGTATTAATTTTCCTCTACCATCGAAAAGTTGGGGTTTAAGGTGCTTTCCTTGCAATGTTCCTGAACCTTGACATCTGAGACAACTTAGAAATGCGATTCAGGCTGATTTCAAAGTCATTTTATGTCACAATAGCCATGGCAGAGGAAAAAAATCCAAGTATGTAGTGACTAGTATTCTCCTTGTATTCGATCATCTGTTTGGTTGAAAAGCCTGCCTAAAGATTTATATGTTGAACTTCTTTGTTTGATTATAGTAAATTGGAAGAAACGTCCAACCTAGCTGCAAAAAGAAAACCTATTGAGGTACATAAATTCTTTGGGTAGCACATGTGTGGCAAGTGCATCAAATGATGCAGAACGCAGCAGCACAGGTCTGGAAAGTGTATCAAATATTGCAGATGACATCATAATATATCTTTCCTCATAGCGGTGGAGGTATAGCGGCCCATAGAAAGTTCTAGAATGTTCAACGGTGATGCCAAATATGTGGAGTCTGCAGCTACATCCAGAGGAAACCAAACAAAATTTGACAAAGAACATGGCTTTCTGTCAAGTCGATTACCAGACCATCAAGTAGCTCATCAAAATTTGAAATAGAAACTTTTGTAGTGATAATATGTTGTTTTATCCACCCATACAGTTTATGTTACCCACCTCTGGTTACATTCGCAAATGGAGTAATATTTCGCATCATTTACGAACATGACAGGCCATTTTGCAAGCCACTGTAAATGCGCCTCCCCCGAGGAAGAAAAAATCTTGTGGGATCTGTACAATTCGATACACTTGTCAAATCTGTGTTGTTAGAAGAAGCTATATACTTAAATGAAAAACTATTTTGCACGTGACCTAAAAATCCATTACAATTCTCAACAAGAAAATAAAGAAGTTCAACAAACAAATCTCCAGATAGCATTTTCAACCAATCAAAGCATCGAACACACAGAGAACACCAACCCGAACATACTTGTTCTTTTTTTCCCCTCCTCTCTGAGTTTCTCTTGTATAATAGAGTTTTTTCTTTACTCAAAGATTAGGTCACATAAAACCAATCTCTCTTCTTTCATATGGCCCTCAATTGCATCTCTAAGTTGTCTTACATGTCCATGACCATGAACATTAGAACGAAGGCACCCTAAAGCCTAACTCTTTGATGATAGAGAGAAATAGAAATAAGTATTTAAAAGCAATGTTGGATGATCTTCTGTAGATTTTGTGTTGATTCATTTTAATGACATATGTTCTCAATATTTTCTCTTATTAATGCCAATCTTTTCGAATATGTACATTAAATAGTGACTAGCAACACGTACTAAAATTCCCATATCTGAGCAGATTCTCAAATCTAACATCTAAGATATGCACAGTATTAAAGAGGGACATGATGTCAAGGTCTCTGTGGGTGACACGTTAGTGGACTATGTTGAATCTTTTAAGAAAACTAAAACAACAAAAGAAAAAAAAAAAAAATTCTCAAATTCAAAATACACGCAAAAAGAAATTACCAGATCCCATAATATTCACCTGTCTATTCATTTTAATGGGAGATGTCCTCGAGATTTCCAGTTATTAAAGACCATCTTTTTGAACCTGTCTGGTTGGTTCTAAATTTTGAAAGCATAATTAATGTGTATTGGGAAGCGTGGAAGGTAGTGGGGATGGAGGCCTATGTAACAGACGTTACGACCTATGCAATAGAAATTACTACTATTTTTTATGTTTTTGTCCACGAGCCTATGTAAAACATACGTAAATAAACGTAATTTGAATAGTCCGCAAGTCCAATTATCAATTTGTATATCGTGGAACTCTTCCTGCTATTTGTAGGACACAAAACAATAGAAGCCCAATTTAGAGCCTGCCACCCTGAGAACCTGCGATCCAAAAAATGCTTACTACTATTTTTTTTGTGTGTTTTTGTCCACCGACGTATGTAAAATGTACGTAAACTAAACTATTTCGAGAGTGCTAAATTTTTTGGACATGAGGCCCTTAAAATTCAAATAGTTTGCAAGTCTGATTGTCAATTTGTATATCGCAAAACTTTCCGTGCTATTTGTAGGGCACGGAACAACATAAGGCCAATTTTTAGCTGGCCACCCTGACAACCCGCAATGAAAAAACTAGCCAAGTATGGGATGAGGGCTCTGTGCATGCTTTATATATCTACTTTATAAAATTACATATTTCCTATGTTTAATTTATGCTTCCCAGGAAACCTATAATTTGATCAATTTCAATCTCTTCTGTCCAGGATCCCTTCTTTTAAACAAAACTAATTCGGGAATGCTAATGTATATACTGAACACGACATGTCATAGTTCGATACAACCTAACCGTGAAGTCGCGTCCATAAAACTGGCTAAGTATGCAACTGAACGGCGGTCGGTCGAAATGATCACGGAACTCTCCGTGCTATTTGTAGGGCACAAAACAACAAAAGCCCAATTTTCAGCCCACCACCTCGAGAACCCACGATCATTAACCTATGCTATCCAGAAAACCTTTAATTTGATAAATTGCAATATATTTTGTCTAGGAGCCCTTATTTTAAAGAAAACTAATTCGGGAATGCAAATGTATACACTAAACACGACTTGTCATAGTTCGATAGAATCTATCCACAAAGCCATGTCCATAAAATTGGCTAAGTATGCAACCGAACGACAGTCGGTTGGAACGACCAAAGAAAGGAGAGAAACTATAGACTCATAAACGCAGTTTACAAGAGGAAAATAAAAGGGAGAGAACAAATATATCGCCCACACAGCAAAAGGTACTCTCATAACTATGAAACCATAGTAACACATATTCCATGGAAAAAGCATCGCAAGTTATGAAATATACTTTGAGGTCAACAAACTCTACTTCAATGCATAAGAGATGCAATTTACATCGCCTGCAATTTTCTACTCTATTATTTTATCTTAATAGTATTATATGAAAACTCCACTGCCAAAAATGTAACCAGAGATCCAACTGCAGATGCAGCATCCCAACATTGAAAACCCTTTGCAAATAAGAACAAGCAACAAATAAGAACCCAGCTAAGAAGCAGCAAAAGGCCTAACTATAGGCATAGGATCGGAACCCTGCAAAGTCGAATCAAGCAACAATAAACAACATATAGGGAAGAAAGAAGCAAGCAACAACCAGTCCCCCAGGAATGATGTTGTTACAATCATGATTGCAGAAACCCAAATGTGAAAACTGCAACAACACGAACAAACAAGCAAAAAAAACAACAACATGCAAATAAGAAATCAGTGGACATGCAAAAAACAAGCATGGACCAGTGAACCAGCAATGCCGCTGAAGCATATAAATTTTAAAAATGGAAGAAAATGTCTTGTAACAATCCTGTTAAGTAAGCATTCAACACTACCAAGCCTATTAGGTAAACATTTAAGTCTGTCAGAAATGCTCTGTGAACATTTAAGAAAACAATTCAATGTGGCAGGTCTCTGACGTATCCCAAAAAAATTATTGTATTTTTT
>JASDQU010370609.1:43679-54066 GCA_032191745.1 Picea mariana | reverse complement strand
AGCAAATGAGCCAACATGCCAATACGCAAACACGCAATGGAGAAAGAGAGAGGCACCAACCCTCCCATTTTTAAATTTTGAATATAATCATATACGAATTTTTGTGTGTTGTAAGGATGATAAATGTCAGGTCATGCCTTTGTATAGGTAGTGGATAGGATTGACTTAAATGGTTTCCTGTATCAAGTCCAGATTGTAGTCAGGTCTGGACATTCATTTATGGAATGTAGTCGTAGAGGTATGGTGTCGTAACTGAGACAGTGATGGCACTAAGGAGGTGAAGAGGATAACCTCGTAGAGCCCTCATTTTGTAATTAGGATATCTGAGAGAGAGATCTCGGGTAGAGAGAGTATTAGGAGATTTAGGAGGACTCAGAGAGGTCAGATAGGAGAAGAAGAACTTGAGAGAGGTCTGATAGAAGAAGAAAAACTCGAGATAGAGTTAGGATAGGAGAGCTTGAGAGAACTGGGACTCTGTTGCAGTCCAGTTTTAGTAAACAACTGTATAGACACATAGAGATAATAGAAAAGTAGTTTTTCATACATATCATGTGTTTGTGTATTTTCTTGAATGAATGTTGTGGATGTGTGATAAGTTTCATTTGTAGTAGGAGATATATTTCTTTTATCTTCATTGAGTTTTATAATTTCGTTCTGGATTCTTTAGGCTGTGCAAGGAATGCACAATAGAACATTTGAGGTTTTTTAGCCAGTGCAAGGAGTGTGCATCTAAATTCTATGGAATCAGAAAAGAACGTGCCAGGAGGGTGCACCAGAGAAATCACAAACTCAAGAGGAACCTCAAGGTTATTGAACACCTTAGAGGGGAGATTGTGCAGAAGAAGCACAGAGAACCAGAGTTACTAAGAACTCTGTAGAGCTCTGCCAAGAGGGCATAGAGCGAGTGCAAGGGTGCACAGAAGGAACTTTGTGTTGAGTTCGGGGAGAAAAAGAGTTACTGAACACTCTGTAAGGATAATCTATGCAAAGTGTGCATTGAGCCAGGAGAACACGAGGAAGTTGACAAGAATTTCTTGTCAAGAAATGTCTTGGATCTAAGTTTAACGAAATTCCAGAAGCACAAAGAGTGCATGGGAGATCAGAATCTTTGAGGAGATCAAGCTTAGAATGGATAATGCAAGGGATGCATGAGTGATGAAATTATTCTAAGTCCAAAAGCTCAGAATAGATAATGTTTTCAAAAACATAAGCGAGACCCAAGATTTTTAGGTTCGCAGGAGAAAGTTCAAAGGCCGAAACCTTTGAATGTGGACTAAATCTTCAAAAGACAGAAGAAGTCAAAATCTCAAGAGGAGGAGTGACAACAACCATCAGGTTTGGTTGTAAGGAGGAGTCTGGACCATTATATCAACGTCCAACAAACAGAGGAAGCACAGAGAAGAAGAACATATCTCTAGTGTTGGATATGAGCGTAAAGGGTTGACAGTCATCTGATCAAGGTGAAGTGCACAGGTTTTAACTGTTGTGTACACAGGGAGACTGGTCAAAGCTTGAGGATTGATATTGCCAAATTCCAAAGAGCTAGAGAGCTGAAGTATAATATCAACCATTCAATCAGTCGAAGGAGATATGAGTCATTAGATCGTCTGAAGGAAATATTGGGTGTCATATCAGCCAAGAGAATCTGGACCATCAGATATCGTTAGTTCAGGAGGAGGCAAGTTTGAGACTTGAAACTCCCGAAGCCTAACCAAAGAGTTGAGAGTCATCGATCTACGAGGGGACACTTGTCAACAGATCATGAGCTCTGGGAAAATTGTATTGAACCTCTAAGCTGAGATTTGAGATTCGCAAAGCCCGAAGAGCCGAAGTAGATCCGAGCTGTCAGATCACCTGAAGTGAATTTGAGCTGTCGGACCAAGAGAGGAGACATGGTGAATATCTGAGCACTCCGGGTAAAGTTATGGAGTGATTTATAGCCATCAGATGCAGGGAATATGTGGAGAAAATCCATGTACCCTGGGTAAAGTCCTGAAGTAAACCTTAGTCATTGATCCGAAGAGGACACGCATCAGTGGATTATACCCTCCGGATAGAAGTCATTGGAGGAAGGCGAGGTTTGAAATTTTAGATTTTTGAAGCCTGGAAATTTGAAACGATGAGAGTTGTTGATGTGAAGGTGGAAACGTGGCAGCAGATCTAGAAATATGGAAGAAAAGCGGAGGAGGAAAAGGTCCAAAAACCCATAGAATATTTAGATCATCGATCAAGGAGGGAATCGTAGGACCGTTGATCTGGTTGAGGAGACCAAAGTCCTAAAGCGAGAGAACAGTCGTTGATTGGGGAGACATGCATCAACATATCTTCCACTCTAGGAGATACCCAGTCAACAGAGGAGATAATTTGTGAATCGATATCCTCGAAGGCCAGATTCGTGGAGGAGATCTTGATCGTAGGTTCAGGGAGATAGCTAGCAACAGATCATTAAATCCGAAAGATTGGAGTATGAAGAGTAGCAAGATTTGAGATTTCAAATGCCCAAAGCTCAGATCGATGAAGGTGATCTTGACCATTGATCAAGAAGGGGCATATCTGGTCCGTAGATGTGAAAGGCGCATATCTCAGGTGTCGGTTTAGACAAGACTGTCAACATCTCAAGATCGACAATCCCGTAGCATATCGGGGACATGATTTGAGAAGACTTTAAAGGTCATAGCCTGAGGACACATGTGAAGAAATGGGATTCGATAGCACCCATTGATCACAGATCATCGCTGAAAGCGAGAAATCAAAGGATGGGAAGGATTGTGGGGCTAGGACATGCTCAGATGTTAATTTTCGTTGAACGGGCCACAATTAGAACCACGGTATTCACAAATGGATATGTGGCATCATGAGGAGGATTGCAAGGCGAAAAGTGGGTTGGTTTGAAACCACTCTTGCCACGTCCACAATATTGCATTAGCACAAGGACATGACCCATGATCGTATGAAGGAGGGGCTAATGCCAAAGGGGCTTACGTCTGAACTAGTGTTTTGGGAGAACACAAAAATTATCCCGTAGGTCTGACAGACCTGCACACAGAAGGAAAAAGGGACCTGTGTATATTTGATTTGGGTTCAATGAGGAACCCGAGGAGTCAATTCGACTCTGCAGTTTGAAATATACTATACTGGGAGGTCGCAGAACCCCAGGAGGGTAGGGGGGTTGCATTAGGTGGTATCAGAGCTTGAATTTTTGTCTGTAGATTTCAGGCAAAAGAGAAAGAGGGGGAGGTTGTTATTTTGTTTGCAGATAGAAGACAAGGGAGACAGTGAAAGGAGATGACTTGATAACATTAGGTGGTATCACAAACAAGAATTTTTCTGTAGTCAATAGGTGAAGGAATCGGGGTACTGATGCTCTGTGAGGAGGTTGTTACATGAGCGCAACAACAAAAATTTAAATATCCAGGTAAGATGTAAGATAAGATGGAGATGCTCTCGGGTGTAGAGTAATCCATAGGCTTTCCAGGAGGGCAGGTAGAAGGTAAAAATGGCTACTGAAGGCCATGAGCATGGTCAAAGAGAAGGCCACAAGAAGAAATGCAATCCAAAGATGGATCTGGATCTCATTGAAATAAGAGCGATGATGGAGTAGCTAGCATTAAAAATACAGCGAGATGCTAAAGCGTAGTGGGTGTNCATCATTTCCATCATCCCTATGACTCGTAGTATTTGAAGCTTCATTTCATTCACCTTTACAGTTGGATGAAATGAAGCTTGGGGGGAATTTGCTTCCAGCCTCTAAACTTCATGCTGAAGTTGAGCCGCTAGTTTCTTAAGTTGGGCGCTAAGTACAAACCATCCTTGTTTTATGCATTGGGAAGTTTGGTAAGTCCAAGCATAGTTTTCTATGGTTCAAGTTTGTGTAAAAATGAAACCACCTACCTCAAGCATAGTTTTCTCTGGTTCAAGCTTGTGTAAAAATGAAACCATGTCCAAGCATAGTTTTGGCTAGTTTTAAGCTTGTGTAAAAATAAAATCCATCCCAATCATAGTTTTGTTTTGTTTTAAATCTTGTGTAAAAATGAAAACAAACACGAGCTTAGTCTTTGTTATTTCTCATTCTCGTAAATACATGAGAATAAGTTACCGAGCTTAGTATTTGTTCTCTCTCATGCTCGTAAATACGCGAGAATGTAACCGAGTATACTTTTATCACTTTTTCAGAATCGTAAAGGTTATATGAAAAAGGAACCCATTGGAGTTCCCTTTAAGCTCTTTTCAAACTCTCAAAACATGAAAAGATTGCCGAGCGACCTTGTTCTTTTCATGCTCATAAAAGTATTTGAAGAAAATGTTCGATGGGCGGTAGGTTATCACTTTTTCAGTCTCATCGAACTAATTTATGAAAAAGGAACTCAGAGAGTTCTCTTTAAGTATTTTTCAGACTCTCTAAAGATGAAAAACCCCCAATTTTTCTCTCTTTGGACTCGTTAAACAAACATCGAAAGGCCCATATGGGACTAGAGTTTCCTTTAAGTGTTTTTTCAAACTCTCTAAACATGAAAAACCCATGAGTTTTCTTTCTTTGGACTTGTAAAACAAACATCGAAAGGCCCATATGGGACTGAACCACTCCTTCCTAGGGTTCGTTAAACATACTCCAAGAGACTTGTCTAAAGGATGAGATTACATTTCAAGCATATGTTATCCTCCTCAAGCTTGTGTAAAAATAAAGAGGTACTCACCAGAAATGGTGGGGGAAAAATTGGGAAATAAATGTATCTAAACCTGTATTCTATGGAAGAGTCCCTTTGAACATGGCACCCTTTCACTCACTTGTGTCTAGGTTGGAAAATACACTTGTCTCTTGATCATACTCCTTTATAAGATTACAAATTGGTCTGTGATCCCTGTTGTTGAGTCAGTGTTTTCAAGACAATTGTTGTGTCGTCAATATGTTTAAAGATAATTTCAACCCGGAAAGCCTTATATTGTGTCGACCATTTCTACAGTCCTTAAGCCTTCTATTGCATCGACCATCCTTGAGTCAGTCTCGATTCACTGGTTACTCTGATCTACTTCAAATCTTGTTACACGTTTAGTGTCATTGATGGGGGATATGTTATGGCCCTCCTGTGACGAGTCTTTTCCTGTCGAACTCAACTCATTATCCAGGAATTAGACTTAGAAACTAATTGGTACCTTGGAACTTGCATGCCTCAATGGCATGTTTCCTTACTTTCGACAGTGGGTTTTCATTATTGACCCCTGATCGGAAGATTCCGCAGAGTGTTCGACTTCAGTTCATTAATTCACATTCGTTGGATTGTACTAGTGTACCTTGGGATTCATTGACATTAATGGTGATTTCCCTTGCAGTTGTTAATGGTATACAGTAATGACCAATAATCAAGTGGTTTCTATCATGTTCGACTTCAACACATGTATTCGCATGGTTAGATTAATACTATAGAGTGGTGGTGATGAAGACCCTAGATCGTTTTTGTCAAATTCAGGTTGTGTTGGAGTATATTCAGTGTACTTTTGCATAGATCCACATTGTATGTCTCATGGCTATGTTCAAATTTGAGTCTTTAACACATAGATCCACAGTGTATTTTTGGTGGCTATGTTCAGATTTAAGTCATAATGGCATGGATCCATAGTGTATGTTTGGTGGCCATGACCTGTACTACTTGACATGGATATTTACATGTCGACATTTATGCTTTGATTCATTTGTATTCTGAGTATGGGAATGCCTATCTCAGTGATGATATATTATTGTACTGTATTTCCTTTTTTGTTGGCAGGTTTCCGACCGATCTATTCCTTGTTCCCTACACACACTCGACAAAGTATTTCAGCTATCACTTTGTTCTAACTTCATACTTTGGGGGGCTCTCTATTACACATTATTTTCATCATCCCTATGACTGTTAACTTTGTAAACCTATCTATTGCCTTCAGAGGGGTAAGTGGCTTGAATTCCTGAAGAAGAAGGGAGAAGAACTTTTCCTAAGAGAAGAAGTTGTATTTTCCTTTGTAAAAACCCTATTAAGGAAGATTTTTGCAGGTTGCACTACACACAGGGTGCAAAAATGCCTGATTTCTACACCTTTCTCTATAGCTAGGCTATGGAGTTTTCGTAATCTACACTATATCTAGGGTGTGGAAACGCCTGATTTCTGCAGGCTGCACCATATCTAGGCTGCAGAGTTTCTGCAGGTTGCACTATAGCTAGCGTGTGACAACCTTTGTACGTGGGAAAAACAAGCAATTTCTCGATGCTTCTAGAAGGAGAAGTTTCTATAGTGAGGTGGCTTCTGAATGTTTTGGATCTTACTCACTTTCATGATTTAGTGGGATCATCCTAACATAATCATAGTATCCTCTTCAATTTATAAAAGGAGAGGAGCTCTCATGGAGAAAGTTAGTTGTTTTGGCTTGAGATTGTTAGCTTAGTTAGAGTGGCTTTGAGCTTTGCTTTGCCAAGATAGATTGTGAGTATCTATCAGATCTATGGTCTCAGAATATTCGGAGCAAGAAGTGTGTGGGAAGAAAGGAACTTATGGAAGTAACTTGACAACATCAAGGCATCTGGTTGTATCTTTCTTCCACATTCTTTAATACTGACATACTTTTCTTTCCTATATAAATGTTATTTGTTCATATTTTATGATTCCTTGATCATGTACATAGTTTCATATCAAATAGAATCTGTTATTGCTGTCTTCGTTGGATTGTGTTTATTTGCATATATTTCTCTATAAGCCTCACGACAGAGCTTGGATTGCATTGGCGAAGTCAGATCTTCGATATCTAAAAGGTATGTTCTAGATCCATTTCTCATTTGATAATTGAAATCTAAGGAAAGAGTAGTGTACTTTCTTGTTTTGTTCTAGTTTCGTAGTGAAGCTAGGGGGATTGATTTGTGTCCACACTTAACAATTAGCCCGATAACAACAAAAATTGTTGAAGAATTGGATGAGGTATGTCGAAAGCCTCAGAGATGAAGAGGAAGTGGTTCACATATGTGGAATAGAAACTGGAAGGAACCTCAGTGATGAGGAGGAGGTGAGATTAGATGAAGGTTTCATAAACTGCTAGGAGGGTAGAGATGAATTTTCAAGTTGTTAGGTGGGAAATGGAAAGAGATCAGTGGAAGGTCTCATATACTGCCAGAGGAGTAGTGCTAAAAGTTCAAATTTCTGAGTGGGAAATGAGAGGGGATCGGTTGATCTCATAGACTGGAAAGTGGGAAGAAGAGAATTCCCAAATTGTCAGGTGGGCAGGGGGAAAGAAAGGAGACTATCTGAAAGTATCAGGAGCTCAGAAATGGGTTCACGTTAGCAAGGAGTGCTGATAGGTGAAGGTTCATGTGGATTTGCAGACCATGTGAATGAAGATGATGAGAAGTTAGAAACTTCCACCATCAAAGAGGAGGATTAGAGGATCATTCTAATTATTGGAGGGATCAAAAAATTCCTGCCACATATCCAAGTGAAGGCCAGAGCATATTATGAAAGTGAAACAAAAGAGGGAGGACAGCTAGTAGAAACTATCAAAGCGGAAGAAATGGAGCAGAAACTAATGTCTACCCCAACAGAAGGAGAAGAGCATTCAGAGGAATGGCTCAAAATTTTCAGCCAGGAAGCTGAACAGAAGATGACTGTAGCACTAAATCTTGCAGCAGTGGAGGAAACAAACAACATGGATTTTTTTGATATGTATGAAGAATTGGAATCCCTAGAAAGAAGAGTAATGGTGCAAATCTTGCACATCTGACAGGTCAAGTTGGAAGCAGATGGAGGAGCATACCAGCCAAAGGAACGGTTGGAGGGAGTTAGAGATATGCCAACACAAGAGGAGCTGACAGAAGCTAATCTTTCAGAGGAGAAAACTGAGCAATAGCTCAATGATGAGACATCAAAGTGGCAAGATAATGCCACAAGAGAAGAAAATGATATGGGGGGTCAGGATGATCTACCCACTGATAAGGAAGAGTTCCAACCGAGAAGACTACATAAGAAGAGCCAACCACTAGAGCAGTTGGACAGAGTGATAGAGGAGATCAGGAAGTTGATGTTGAGGTCAACAGAAGTAGTCAACAAAGGGGATTTGTTGGACCTTGACCAAGTTTTGGGAGTTTCTTGTTCATGTTGACCTATTTTGGGACTTCGACAACCTGTTGAAGGAGGAGCGCAAGACAAAGCAGAGATCACGGGATCTTGGCCCCCTTTTGGGCCTCTTTTTGGGTTGGTGGGAATATGTAATGGGAAAGGGATGTCGACCCATGGGTTTACCCATGTTTAGGCCTATTTTGTAATGTATAAATATATACTTTGGCGATGTAGGAAAGAGTCGATAAGCTAAGTTCCAAGTGCAAGTAATAGTTGTATATGATCTGTGCATGTTGTGTGAGACTTGCAAGGCTAAGTGCAACTGACTGTAAGAAATTGAGTAGAATATTTTGTGTTGTAACCTAACTCGGGGAAGGAGTATCTAGCAAGTTGCGTGCATATCTCCTTTCCTATGCAAAGTGGGGTTTGTATGTCTCTGTGCATGTAGATGACCGCTTGAAGATAATAAAGAAGAAGAGTTGGTGGATGTAGCCACAAGAGAGGGGTGAACCATGTAATCACTGTGTTATCTTTCTTGGTGCTTGTCTGAATGTGTTTCTGTCTTCTTTTCTTAGTGATTTGAGATGATTAGATAGATCTTCTTATGATCAGTGCTAATAATGTATGGAATGTTAGATCTAACATACATGAATATGCTCAGTGCTTGATCAATTACGTCTGACCTATTTTACTTATGCTAAGTGCTCATATATGGTAGATTGCTGTGAGTACCGTGAGGCTCTATTTTATCAACGAAGTAGATAATTATTGCATGTTAAAGAACTAATGGTGCTAAGTGCTTTACTAAGTTGTATAATCACAGATCTGTGTCCCAGCTAAGGTTGCAGACACTTGGGTCCTGCAACCACCCCTGCCTCTACCTTGGGTGAGACTTCATCTGCTTTGTAGGTGTTTCCAAAAGGGACGGTAGTTAGGGTTTTGTTGGTGAGCTCTTGTAGCATTGAGCCTTGGTTCTGCCCCTGTGCCAACAAGAGCTTAGCAGAGGAGAGCCTGCCATAGCAGCTAGAAAGAAGAAGAAGAAGATGTAGTAGAAACAACGACATAGCTGGAGAGGAGCAAGAGGACATCTTGAGAAAAAAGTTTGGGACCCAGGAGGATTTCAACACTGGAGAAGAGGAGCTCATGAGCAAGAGTTCATGTTTTTCCTAGCAGTGGAGTATGATGCAAAAGCATTGCTCCACCACAACAAATGAGCCAACACATAAATACACAGATGCACAATGGAGAAAGGGAGAGGCACCGACCCTCCCATTTTTAAATTTTGAATATAATCCTATACGGATTTTTGCGTGTTGTAAGGCTGATAAATGCCAGGCCATGCCTTTGTATAGGTAGTTGATAGGGTTGTTGGAAAATGTTTAGCAGGCAACATATGCTTGTCATTGATGGCAAAGTACAGCAATGAAGATGGCACGAGTACGGGAAGAATGTAATAGACAGGCACCAGAAGAGATAGTGCAGAGGATGTTTGGCATGTTTCACAGGCAGTGTATGCTTGTCATTGATGGCAAGTACAGTAGTGACGATGGCTTGAGTTCAGCAGCGATGATCAACAATGCAGGATATTCAGGAATATAAGTCCAGGAAGATCGAATGATCGAAGGAAACAATGGCAAGTACAATAGTGAAGATGGCAGGATCAGAGTGTGCATCGATGGAAAAACAGGAACAACGTAGGCTCAGGAGGAATTAGTGCAGAGTCAAAATTCTTCTAAGTAGGAAGGATGTGTAAACTTGGAGGAGAAGCGGCACTGATCATTGGATCCCATCCAAAATTCCCGACAGCATGAGGGCCGTCAGATCTGAATAAAAACAAGAAGAGCGCATGTTGAAGAGAAGGATAGATCTCAGGCGTTAGATCTGAGCACAGGATCTGACCACTTTTGGATCGAGGAGAACTTCCACGTTCTTTAAAGTGAAAGGAGAAAATGGGTTCACAAAATCTCGAGAGGCCAGGAGCCACCATCTGAAGAGGACAGGTGGCAGAGATCGGTGATCTCATGAACTCGGGAGTTCGCAAGGTGAATGCCCAAGTAATTGGTGTTCAAAGTCGCGAGGTGCGAGGACGCGAGGCGGCGAAGTGGCGAGAAGATCAGGACCGTCCATTTGGGAAGGATGCATGGTAGAGATCGGAGAGATCTCGCGAACTTAGGGGTTCGCAGGATAAAGGCCCAAGTATTTGGTGTTCAAAGTCGCGAGGCACGAGGACGCGAGGCGGCGAAGTGGCGAGAAGATTAGGACCATCCATCTGGGAAGGACGTGTCGCAGAGATCGGAGAGATCTCATGAACTCAG
>JASDQU010370608.1:52525-62968 GCA_032191745.1 Picea mariana | reverse complement strand
AGCTTGAATAGAGCAGCTCCCGACTGATTACTTGGAACAAGTATTCGTATCCTTTGACTGAAGAAAACACCTCTCTGTTTTCTGCCCTGTATTGGCAGTAAAGACGGACCAGATTCAATTTCTTCCACAGTACTTTCCGATGCTCTAAATCCTCATTATCCGGCGCTTTCTGTTCCACCTTTTTTTTCTTGACTTGAACTTGTAATAAACATTGATTTCCAGCTGAAACCAATTCACCCAGTAGATGTTTCATCTCTGTCTCGTTTAAGATTTGAGTGTAGTCGGGAATGACCTGAAGCCCTAGACGTAGGGTTAGGCTGCTGTTGTTGAGAATGTATTCGCACATCTGTTGCTTCAGCTCGGTCTGGGGGATGGCATTGCGGATATGGAAGGGCTGGCGGGTGTATGGATTAATGGCATCCTGTTTGGTGTCCCAGATCGTCTCCAATGTCCTACGGTTGTAAAGAACCTGACAAGGGTCTTCTGCAGAAGGTAGTCTAACAGGATCATAAGCAAATTCTCGCACTACAATATCAACATACTCTTCTGGAACATTATCATCTAAACCCATTTCCTCAAATTCTTGCACCGCAATAACAACCTTCTCTGGGGAAACATTATCATCTAAATCCATTTTTGTCTTCGGCTGTTTGTTTTCTTTCGGTTGAAGCTATGCCAGGGTTTTATATCTATGAGAGAAAGTCCAAAGGGTGAGTCGAATTTTATATTTGCAGAGGATTTCTTCAGTGGGTTTCCTCGTTTTAAAAATAGGTTAATTGCTTTTTCAGTTGGTAGAGATAAAAGCGCTAGCATACAGAACTCTGTGTGTTTTTAGTATTTATAGGAAAGAAAAGATAAAGAAAACGTGAAGATCAAATAAGTAAACAAAAGTGAGTGAGATCAAATAGGTATTTTTAACTTTTGTATTTTAGGTATCTCGTAGATTAGTGCATGCGGCTTACGCAGTCTTAGTAAAGTTTATAATTTTTAATGGCTTGAATTAGTGTATTTCAGTAATGTAAACGTAATATTTGATATCTGAGTTATTAAATAAAATTTTAGATTTTATTTTTCAGATTTAAAAAAAAAAAGGAGTTGTTTAACAATTCTATTAAATGCCTTTTTCTCATTTTTATAAATATATGTTAATTTATTAATTACTATTTTTATGTTTAAGAATTTATGTTAATTTATATGATAATTTATTAATTAAAATTTTTATAAATATATGTTACTATTTTTATATGTTAATTTATATTACTATTTTTATATGTTAAATATATGTTACTATTTTTATATTTATATGTTACTATTTTTATATGTTAATTTATTAATTATTATTTTTATAAATATATGCTAACATACAGAACTCTGTGTGTTTTTAGTATTTAGGGAAAAGAAAAGATAAAGAAAACGTGAAGATCAAATAAGCAAACAAAGTGAGTGAGATCAAATAGGTATTTTTAACTTTTGTATTTTAGGTATCTCGTAGATTAGTGCATGCGGCTTAGGCAGTCTCAGTTAAGTTTATAATTTTTAATGGCTTAAATTAGTGTACTTCAGTCATGTAAACGTAATATTTGATCTTTGAGTTAATTAATTAAAAATTCAGATTTTATTTTTTAGATTTTTAAAAAATGAGTTGTTTAACAGTTCTATCAAATGGCTTTTCCTCATTCTCATAAATATATGTTAATTTATTAATTACTATTTTATGGGTAAGAATTTAATTTATTTTGTTTATTGGACTTTTTATTTTTATATCATAGGGTGAGTAGAATTTTATATTTGTAAAAGATCATCTTGAGTAGAATTTTATATTTGTAAACGATCATCTTGAGTGGGTGTCCTAGTTTTAAGAATTATATAAACAGTGATCACAAAAATAGCTAGTTTAAAAATAGCTTAATAGAGGTAATGCTTTTTCAGTTGGTAGAGATAAAAAAAAAATAACAGATTTGTGTGTTTTTAAGTATTTAGATAAAAAGTATTTAGATAAAAGAAAAGATAACAAACTCTATTTTTCTTAATTGGTGGATATCAAATGCAAACAAAAGTGACTGAGATAAACACTAAATAGGTGTGATAGTTGTATTTTTAACTTTTGTATTTGGGTATCTGGTAGATTCACCCATGGGCCTTTCTCAACTTTAGTAAGGTTTATAATTTTTAATGGCTTGACTGAGTTTATCTCATAATATTTGATTTAATTAATTAAAATTTAAGACTTAATTTTTTGAATTTTTAAGAATATTTGATTTTTTAAGAATATTGTATTAATTAATTAAAAAATAAGACTTGATTTTTTAGATTTTTAAAATATTCTCATTTAAATAAATATGTCTAAATTTTTTTATAATTATTTTTTTTCTTTAAAAAGTTAATTTATTTTTGTTATTAATTTATTTTTTTATTTAAAAAACAAAATCATTACTTTAAATAATGTTAATCATCATCATATTAAAATATATATATTTACTTTAATATTATATTTTTTCATTTCAAAATCCTTTCGCTAATAATATCATGACAATAAATTTATTCAAATCTAGTCACTCTAAACAAATACTCTATTTTGTATATTAACTTCTTAAATTTATCACTTAAATAGGAATTATATATTTAAAGAGGTTATCAATTTTATTTCAATAGATTGTTATTTATTAATTTTTTATTATATTTAAATATTTATTTCAATCAATTATGAATAATTTTTATGAGTCAAACACCCCAAGAGTAACCTCAAGTGGTTCTAAGCCAGACGTGTGTCACTTTGGGGTTGTGCCCCATAATAAGGGCTCACAATTTATCATGTTTACATCCACAAAGTGGGGAAGTACTCAACGGTTTCATGAGAGCTATTATATCGAACAAAAAAAAAAATGTTATGAGTCCAACACAAGGGTTTCATGAGAGCTATTATATCGAACAAAAAAATAAATCTTATGAGTCCAACACAAAATGTTATCTCTTCCTTGTTAGAAATGGATCAGAACCTACCAATGGGTGTAAGACCCTAAAATCACAATTCATGAAGGTCAACAAATTATGTAAGCAATGTAAATGTCAAATTCCAATAGGACAAAAATGACAATGTGACAGAAAAGTACAAAATTAAATGTAATACATAAACAAATTATGTAAGCACTGTAAATGTCAAATTCGAATAAGACAAAAATGACAATGTGAGAGAAATACATAATTAAATGTAATAAAAAAATTTGAATCAAGAGACAAGGTTCAATAATGGGAAGTGAAGGGCAAAAATATTGAATCAAGAAACAAGGTTCAGTAATGGGAAGTGAAGGGCCATGGATATTGGACTTCCCCTTGTTCCTGAGCTCTCTCTACTTCCTGCTTCTCTCTACTTCCTCCTTCAATATCATTCTCAATGGGATCTCTTTGCCAATGAGAGGATGATGCATAAAGGGAATAGTTTCATTGTAACCAAAGATTGTCGAAATGAAGAAACTAAGCCCCATTCGAAGTTGGTATTCCCATTTGGATTTCTAAAATAATTTTTTAGTTGTTAAGAGTGAATTTATTCCTTGTTATCTGATAGAATAATCAGTTGGTTGTGTTTCAATTGATTTCTATGAAAATATGACTTTGTATTGTTATCAATTTATTTAAAGATGAATTATTCTTGTTGCCAATAAATTTCATTTTATCTAGGAGACTTAGTTCTTGTTTTCCTAATCAACTTATCTTTTCCTTCGTCAACTCTACCTTATATTGAGTCGGTTGGAATTCCTAAGAAATTGAGTTTATGAACAATTGTATAAACAATTAAGTGGATTGAGAATATAAACAAGGTTATTCACATGAAATTGGCCTTGTACCTTTTGAAGTGGGCCCTCCTTTAAAAATTCTTAGCAATAACAAAACACTCAGCAAGAATACTTTAAACAAATAACTCATAACACAAAATGCAAGATGGATATGTATATTACCTGAAAATTTTGAAATTACAGAGGATTATTTCTATTCTTCCTATCCTTCATATCCCCCATAATGAGAGAATGATGGTAAGTATATACAGTCTTCAATTGGAGTATTTTTATAACTACTTCTAAACTGAAATGTTTATGAAAAAAAATAAATTTATAGAAATAAGTTGGCATAGGGGCAGACCCGGGGTTCAACGCTTCAACAACGCACCAACAAAACCCTAACTACCAACCCTTTTGGCAACACCTACAAAGAAGATGAAGTCTCACCTGAGGTACAGGCAGGAGTGGTTGCAGGACTCAAGTGTCTACAACCTAACTAGGACACAGATATGTGATTACAATACTTAACAGAGCACTTAGCAGTTAACATTCATCAATATTCACTTCAGAGGGGAAAACCCTAATTATAGAACAACATTGTATTCAACAAGATCTAATACATCCAAGCACTTAGCATATAGAAATAGATCAGATCTAACATTCATTCACATTACTAAGCACTAAGCTACTATATCAGATGCATCTAACATATATCACTACACTAAGCATAACTCACATCAAGAATAGAACAACTATAATACACAAAGCAACCAAAACACATAATATATGTGGTTCACCCCAGTGTGGGGCTACGTCCACCAACTCTTCTCTTCTTTATTGTCTTCTGTCAATCTTCTACAAGAACAGAGCCTTAAGAACCCACTCCGTATAGGATAGGAGATATGTGTGCACCTCGCTAGACCCTCCTTCCCTAAGCTAGGTTACAACACAAAGCCTCTTTACACTCANATGCACAAAGCTAACTCAACCACATAGATCCAACTGATCACTTGCACTCATCACAATATAGCACTTAGCACCACTTCTCTCCTAGATCTAGTGTGTTTCTTACATTGCCTAGATTTCTATTTATACATTACAAAATGGACCAAGGCATGGTTAAACCCATGGGTCGACATCCCATACCTGTTACATAAACCCTAAACCCAAAAATTCCCTAAGAAGGGGTCGAGATCCAACGATCTCCGCTTCACCTTGTGCTCCGCCTTCGACCAGCCTGTCGAAGTCCCAAAACTGGTCAAATGTGACCAAGGTTCTCCAACATGTGGTCAAGGGACAAAATTACCCCAACACTCACATGTGACTCATCCCGAGTCACTTTGATCTGGGTAACTCTGCCTCAAATGCCTCAAGCTTGGCTCGAGATTCCTCGACCTATTCCTTCTCCAAAGCCTCCTACTCAGTGAACTCTTGAATAACCTTCTCCGTCATAGGTCCTTCCAAGCATTGTTCCACTGTGGTGACCACTTGTTCCAGTTCTACACCTCGTCCTTCAATTTCCTAAAATATTATGAAGCTACATTCTGCACTGGCTGGAGTCGCTGAGTCACTTCCATGACCTTACTCTGTATGGCATGGACTTTTTGTTGAAATGTGTGCTGTTCTTGGGATCATTTCATCCTCTTAACCACTGATAGTGGCTTCAACTGCGCTTGCACCGTTGCTTCTTGCTGCTTGGCCTCCTAAAGTTGTGACTCTAGTGTCAATAGTTCAGGGTCCTCTGCAAGGCACTTGTAGGTCTGCACACTTCGACTACTGAGTTGTTTACATTCTAAAGCCAATGCCTTGATTCTATGGTATGAACTCTGAGAAGTTTCTTCTCTTTGGTCTTGCACTTCCTGCGGCGTGCTTGGCACTACTTGTAACTCCAGTTCTACTACCCTCTTTTGGAGCTATTGAATGTCTTCGGCAAGCTTCCCTACTTCGATTTCTACTAGGCCTTCTTCCATTTGTTTTAATCCTATCACAGAGTGAAGGGATCTAGTGATTGGTTTTTTAACTCCAATCTTCTCTACGAGCAGTTTTTCCTTCTCCTTCTGAATCTGCTCTCTATCCTCTGCAAACTTGGCTTGGATGTTGTATTTTTCCTATTGTGCAACCCGATGTTTCTCTATGGCTTGCTATTTTGATTTCTTTAATGCCTCTGTGGCCTATTCTTTTTTCTTCCTGAACTCTATTATTCGGCGTAACTGGGCAGGCTCATCTCCCAACTCTGTTCCTTTTGATGACGAGGATGCAGTAGACACTGTGTGGATGGAGTAGAGGGCTTGTTGTACCCCTTTCAAATCTGCTTCAATTCTTTCATACATGGTCTCTTGTTTGGCTTCAATGTGCTATAAGATATATTCTAAGGTATTTGAGACAATGACGATGATGAAATCTATGTCATCCATCATGAACACAATCTGCATCTATGGTTTACTAGCTTTGGACGTCTTCTGCAATGTAAGTTTCATGGGAGAAACCTTTCTTTTCTTGAAGGTCTGAAATTCATCAAGAGGATCCATAGGTGGTGTTACGTCACCTTGTTTATGCTTTTCTTCTTCTCCTTTGTCCTCTTCTTTGTCTACTTCTTCATCATCTCCCCCTCCAGGTGAGTTTGAAAGAGTCTCTTCTGAGGCATTGTTCAGGTCCTGTACCTCTTCCTTTTTCTTCCTTCTGCTACTACTGGGTGCATCATACTCTTCATGGGTAACCACAGGACTTCAAATGAGGTCAAGGTCAGACAGTTATGACTATTCGATTGGTATAAGTAGCTCTCCAGGCCATTCCTTAGTTATTTCTTCCATTTCCTCCTCAATGAGATTATAATAAGATTGGATCTCTTCTTTATATTCATCTCCATGCGTAGTGATATAAATAAAGTGTCTATCTACGCGAAATGTCACAAATGGTCTGAACCTATGCATGGTGTTCGACGTCATATGAGGGAAAGACTCAATAGCCCTCTTCAACTATAGGTAGTAGGTGTGGAACAATGTGTTTGATTTCCATTGTTTCTCCATGTCGCTCGAATACCAGAGCATGCTGAACTTCGCAGCTAGGGGTTCAGATGGCTCAATATTAGGGAAGGTCTCTCCTTCTGGCATCTCCTAGGAAATGAAGGCAATGAGGATTAGTAGCCAACTAAAATGAAGCTCATAGCCTTGATCTTGAGCTTCGAGGTAGTCTTGTTCTAACTGGTTGATGAGGTAACTCGCCTAGTTCATTTGTAGTCCTTCAATGCATTTTCTTGTGAGGTCAACAACGAAACCCATGACCTACGTGGTTATGTTATTCCTTACTAGCTTACCAGCGATCAATTGGCAAGATAGGTGCACTGCGCCATTTTGAATGGAGGCTACCTTGTAGCCTCTTTTACCCTTTTCCACATCACCATAGGTATCTTTAATTTTCTGTGCCAGGGCACAATCTGCAGCCTTCTCTGGATAAAATTCTTGTGATTCTAGTCCTTGAATGCTTAATCTGGTGATCTGATGGATCAATGACGGATCTATAGTGATGCGTCTATCCAGCCACTGATAACTGCCATGGAAGAAATACAATAGGATTTTAACACATGCATTAACCTCCTGATGCCTTCCAAAGTGTGGTATCTTCATCATGTTCAGGATAGTGAACCTCGTGATGTCCATAGTGCATGACTAGGAGATGATCTTCAAATTATTCCCCTTTGTCTTGGTCAAACACTTATTTCGATCGAGCATTCCATGGTTTGCAATCTCCTAAGCTGAAGTCACTGATCTTCAATGTCATGATTTGTCCTAACCATGGTCCTACTACACGTATCCCCTTCGGGAGGTATGTAGTAATCAAGGTGTATTCAAAGTCCCTCAAGACACTATCATGGCTCACTGCGCCAACTAGAGGTGGGATATAGTCGAGAAGGATGGATGGGATGAGATTTGCATTCGCCAAGTCATCAATATGCTTGGTTCATTTTTTTGTCACAACTCAGGATGGTCGAAATCCACTAGCAGTCAATGGGGATGCTTGCACTCCTCTCTTCAATGAGACTTGGACTCTTGTGGACATGGCCTTCTTCTCCATGAGGTCTATGAGGATCTCTTCAATAGATTTCTCTACTGCGCTGAATTCACCCGACATGCATGCTCGAGATCATGTATCGTAGGTTGGTGAACAAACAATCATGGTAAGAGAACGGGTGGTGAGCTCTCAATAGGTATTGCATGAAATCAACTAGTTCTTTGTGGGCTCAGATAATCACAATTGACAAAAGTGTTCTCAGTGCAGCGTTTGACGGGATAAATAGCTAACATCGTAATGGATTCCTCCAATGGGTAGGAACACCTTAATCAATGCAATTCCATTCGTTATGGTGCAGTCCCAATGGTCTAATGGACATATTTCTAGCCATAACTGTGGTTCGAGCCATTCTAGAGCGTCGGGCTAATGGTTGGGATGCCTCCAACTGTCATATTTCTTCGTCTTGGCGAAGTGTCAATCTTCATTGTTCTGATATCCCAATGAAGTTTCAGTTCTACAAACCTTCCTTCTGTGAAGTCCTCCCTGAAACTTCCTATAATTTCTCTAACTTTTATTTCATCTTGCTGAGCTTTCTAACTTTCTTTCCTGTGATTTGAATCATTGGTTTCCTCTTCCATTATTGTTCTTATCTCATCTTGGCATAGTAACTTCGCACTATTGCAGGTCATTCAAGGGTTCTGAGAGTAATACTTCTTCTTTTTTTGGATTAGGTTCTCTACTCTCTTGTACATACAAGTGTTTCAAGTCTTCATGTGTTATTTCAACTTCGATGTCCAGATCTCTAGTCCTCAATAGCTTCTATTGGTCCTCTTGTTCTTCCAGTAAGTGCGTTATTCTCCTAGCCATGAAATCTCTTAGTTATTTCTTTTTATGTTCTAAATCCTCCTCTTCTTGTATCCTTCGTATCTGATCTTTCTCAATCCAGGATTTTCCTAGAAAAATAGAAAATGTGGCGTTGTTCTCAAAAAATTTAACAATCTCAAATTCTTCCTCTATCGAAGTTCGATAAGCACTCATAGATATCTGGGTATGCCTTCCACATAGGGTTATCATCTTCCCTATAAACAATCCTATTCCTCCCAATGAAGGAACCATAACAGGTTTTCCCAAGATTTCCCAAGTTCTTTTTGTCATGATATTCACCTGTGTTTCCTCATCCAGAACACAATCTATGTCGAAGTCTCCTATTCCTGTTTCTATGCACTCCTTGTCGTTTAAAATCTCTGATAAGTTGATATCTTTGTGATCGTTCAGGGTTTCTTTTATCTGTAGTAATACAATCTCTGATTATTTCTGGGGTTCTATCATATCCTTAGTTTCTTGGCCTCTACCATGGTTTTCTTGTCTCATATTCATCTTTTCAACTTTAGCAATCATTTGAGGGAAATCCAAAAATTCATGGTCCATAGATTTACAACAAATACAACTAGGACCTCTACCAGGGAATTCCTTAGTAAGATGTCCCAGTCTTCTGCAACTATAGCAAAGCGTTAACCCTCTCTTTCTTTTAAATGACCCCCAAATTTTTATGTACTACGCACTGGGATCACAGTAACTAACCTGCAAAAAAATATTTCTAGGATCCTGCATCCATTTGTTAGTTAAAACATTCTTTCTATGCATAGGAATACCATATATTTCACTATTCTTATTAGATCTACTCATATCCAATCTTCTCTCTTCTAGTTGTGCCCTAGTTTTCAGACTAGGACAAAATCTATTAAACATACCTAGATCCATTCTTTTGAAACAAAAAAAATCACTTATATTATCTTTCTCAAAACACAAAGCTTTAAGACCTTACGTCTTTTCTTCGGATCTGATTCCTTTCTTAGCACAGAGCTTCACAATCAAGTAGAATATTGCACATTAAAGAAATAGATCTATGCACAAACCTTTCTTTTCTTCAGTTCCCAGCAATCATAGTTTCAGATCCTGGAAACAGAACCATATTTTGGCATAGGAGCAGACTCGAGGTTCAACACTTCAACAACGCATCAACAAAACCCTAACTACCGACCCTTTTGGCAATGCCTACGAAGAAGATGAAGTCTCACCTGAGGTAGAGGCAGGGGCGGTTGCAGGACTCAAGTGTCTACAACCTAGCTGGGACATAGATCTGTGATTACAATACTTAACAGAGAACTTAGCAGTTAACATTCATCAATATTCACTTCGTAGGGGAAAACCATAATTATAGAACAACATAGTATTCAACAATATCTAATACATCCAAGCACTTAGCATATAGAAATATATCAGATCTAGCATTCATTCACATTACTAAGCACTAAGCTATTATATCAGATGCATTTAACTATATCACTGCGCTAAGCATAAATCACATCAATAACATAACAACTATAATGCACAAAGCAACCACAACACAGTATATATGTGGTTCACCCCAGTGTGGCGCTACGTCCACCAACTCTTCTCTTCGTTATTGTCTTCTGTCAATCTTCTACAAGCACAAAGACTCAAGAATCCACTCTGCATAGGACAAGAGATCTGTACACACCTCACCAGACCCTCCTTCCTCCAGCTAGGTTACAACACAAATCCTCTTTACAGTCACTTTCACTTAGCTGTGCAAGTTCTCATGCATATAGTATGCAGAAAACTAACTCAACCACATAGA
>JASDQU010370608.1:21461-52497 GCA_032191745.1 Picea mariana | reverse complement strand
CCATACTCGTTACATAAACACTAAACCCAAAAATGCCTTAAGAAGGGGATGAGATCCCGCAATATCCACTTCTCCTTGCACTCTTCCTTTGATCATCTTGTCAAAGTCCCAAAGCTAGTCAAACATGACCAAGTTTCTCCAACACTTGGTCAAGGGCCAACAAAATACAACAACTCTTCCATTACAGATATTTAATATACTATGCCTTGGAAGGAAACTCATAGGTTTTGGTTGCTAAAATGCTAGTTGCAAAAGATTGTCAGAGCCTTGATTCCTGGTAATGAGTGAATGTAACCCATGTGAATTTTAAAACTTCCATTGATTCTCCTTTCCAGTTGCTCTGTCCATATGTGCACTGAAGTTGTTATTGGTCCTTTTTCTTGGTTGATCCTCTAGTAAAAAGAATAGGAGGCATGATTTAGGTAAGTTGGACAAGTTAACCCTCATTGGATAATTCAACGCAACTAGTGTTATTAGAATCTCAATTAAACTCCAATTTTTTAGTTCACTAAATTGAGATACTGAAGAAAAACAAGAAAAGAAATGTAGTCTCTCACTTTACACAATCCTCATATAAGGGATTAGAAGCATTGTTTCCCCTAACCATACCAGGAGAAGAAATAAAAATGGGTTTTAAAATATCATGAAACAAATAGATACCTAAGATATCTACTAAGGAATTAAGGTTTTTAATTGGAAATGTATATTGAGAAGGGAGTTCAACCAAATGATTTTGCATGGTGTTCTTTAATATCTACTAGATTTAGAGGTATACTTTAATGTTCACTTATAAATGAACTTTTGTATATTAAACAACATTTTAAAGTTTACAAATTTACAAAAGAATCCATGATACTTTTAAAATATTAAAATATACTCAAATCTACCAATGAAAAACACAACAATTAAAAGAAAATTTTAATTATCAAATATTAAAATCCAGAAAATTACCCATATACAACATCTTTGAAAATCTGAACATAAACCAATTGTCTCTAAATAAAACCTTACACTTCTAAATCATATAATTAAATAAATGGAACTTTAAATTACAATATTAGCATATGGATGGAGTTGGATTTATAGTTATCATAGATAGATGGTGTAGATATAAAGAAAAATTAAAAACTTCAAATTAATAATGGCATTTTAAGAAGTTTTTAGAGTTTTCCTGATCCAAATTTTATGAGCAGAACGAAATGAATAAAAATTATTAAAATATGCTTCACACATAATAACATAGATACAGTAAAACTAGTTTTCTATTCAATAAGGAAATAAGTTGAAATTGTAAAATGCAGCAGAAAACAAGATTGTTGGAATGACGACGACTTATCTCTAAGAAGAGATGTGATGGTTGCACTCATTCACAAGAAGATGACTACAATGAGGCTTTGAAGGCCCTTTCTACAATAAACTGGAATTTCATAAACCCTAGACATCCAAAAAACCTAAGCATAGGAGATGAAGCGCCAAAAGTCATGTGGGCCCTGTTTGGGTAAGTTAGTACATCAACTTCCCAAGGTCGTAACTTTTACATACGATCTATGATCGGGGCCCATGATAGCTCGTTGGAAAGGTATCATCGAGGACATTCATTTTAGTGGCTCAATCATAGCCTTCAGCTATCATTGAGAAGCTTGATCCCGAAAAACCTTCATTTAGGCCCTTAAAATGACCCCGAAAGTTAAAAACTGCTAAAAATAGTAAACCAAAATTGTCAGAAACCTGTTTTGAGCTAGTTAGAAAAGATGGGTGGCCACTGATATCCACCTAGATCAATCCTCCCTCCTTAGGAAGCAATGGTCTCCATTACGTTGAGTTACCTCATAAGATGAGGGAATTTCTATTGAATTTGGCCTCGGGTGAGCCACTTTCCTTGGTGTAGGAGCTGCCCTGTTTTGACGACTCGATAAATATGGATCCTTTGCTATCGAATTCCCTTGATCTTTGTGTCCATAATATGATCACTGGATGCCTATTTCATGTAGTCAGGGTTGAGCTATTTTGGTGTCAACTACTCTTCTATCTTTGAGGTGTTCAATAATGGTGGGAAATATGGTTGAAGGAGAGCCACGTTGAAGACTGGGTGCAAGCCAAGGAAAGGGGGAATGTTGAGCCCAAAATAATTGTCACCCATAGCCTTGGTGATGTTGTATGACCCATAATAGAGTGGTTGAAGCTTCCAATGGGGCCTTGTAAGGCATTCTTTCTGCAAGTGCAACCAAACTTTGTAGATCATTAGACTTTTGTACTTGGCATTAGACTTTTGTACAATATCTTGAACCTATTGGAGGATATGTTGGATCTTCTCAATGAACCGGGTGTCTTTGTCAGCGTATGGTGGAGCAGGGATGAGTTGACCAAGGTGGTCGCCATGGGTAGTGCAACATCCATGGGGCCCAATGGTTTGAATCCCAACTCCACCTGAAAGGGGTTGTGACTAGTTGAGCTATGTAGGGATCGATTGTAGCTATGTTGTACATAGGGAAGACTCTCATCCCATGTGGATGGGTTTTCTTATTTCTACATGTGCAGGATATGTACAATCATCTGATTGATGACCTCATTTTTTCCATCTGTTTGGGGGTGGAAGGAAGTGGATTTGCTGAGATTGGTGTCCTACAGTGACCAAAGGCTCGACCAGAATCTGTTGAGGAACCAACTATCATGGTCTGAGATAATGGTTTTTGGGATACCAAAATGTACCCATACTCGTTCAAAGAATATCTTGGCAGTGGCTTATGTTGTGATGTTCTTCTTGCAAATGGCTAGAATTGTCCTCTTGGAAAATAAATCAACAACCACAAAAACATAGTCATTTCCCATCAAGGTGGACCAGTGTCCTGACATGTAGTCCATTGAGATGGATTCCCATGGCCTGTCAAGAGTATGAAGAGGGGTGTATAGGCCCTATTTCTTTTTGGTTAGTTTGGCAATGGCGTAGGTGGTGTAGAACCTGATATACTTGTCGACATCCTGTTGAAGTTTCATCTAGTAGAAATTTTTCTGTAATACTTCCATTTTCTTTTTGATGCCAAAGTGTCCCTCCACACGATTGTAGTGAGCTTCCCAAATAAGCTTCGTGTGCTCACTTGATGGAATGCAGAGATGGCCAAGATGACACAAAAACCCATCCTGAATATAGAAATCAGTGACCACTGAGTTGGCACCCAACATTTGGTAGGTGGTGGAGAAGTCAAGGTCTATCTCATAGAGGTGGGGCCATCCAGAGGTCTTATGGCCACAAGAGTATAGCACCATGGGGAGTGTTGCAACTAAAGGTAGGCTGAGGAAATCAAAAATTCAATTGGTACTTCATGTTTTACAGTTGATATTGAGGTGGAATTTTTGTAAGTATGAGGAACACTTCTGATGGTGGTCATTTTGCAATTTTCTTTGGGTCTGCATGAATTGTAGTGGCTTTTTATCAGTGTGGATGATTGTCTCCTTCCCAAGAATGTAATGTCTCCTCTGGCGGAAGGCTTGCACATTGGAGTACATTTATTTTTCATAAGTAGGGCACTTACGGAGAACATCTGATAGTGTCTCACTATGATATTCCATGGGGTGGTCATGTTGAGTGAGAACAATGCCCACTGCATAGTTTGAAGCATCTATCTCAATCTACAAAGGATGTTGCAAGTCCGATAATGAAATTATTGGGGATGAGCACAAACGATTCTTCAATTCCTCGAAGGCTTATTGTTGGGACAGGCCCCACAAAATTTTTTCCTTACCTCCACCCCTGGTTACTTGGCTAAGGGCCCATGCAATATGAGAGAATCCCAACACAAACTTGTAATAGAAATCGGTGAGGCCCAAGAAGCTCTGAAGTTGATTGAGTGTGGTTGGGGATGGCTAGTCACGGATGATCTAGATCTTGGCTGGATCCACATGCACACCATGTTGATCAATGATGTATCCTAAGTAATGGACCCTGTCCATGCCGAAGGAGAATTTTCAAAGTTTGCATATAGTTTGTGTTGTTGTAGGGTGTGCAGAACCTGTTGAATATGCTGCAAGTGTTTCACCCAAGTCTTGTTGTAGATGAGGATGTCATACAGATAAACCACTACAAAATTATTGGTGAAAGGTCATATGATATCGTCCATCATCCTCATAAAATTTTTTGGAGTATTTGTCAAAGCAAAGGGCATGACCAACCATTCAAAAAGACCTTATTTTGACTTGAAGGTGGTCTTGCATACATATGTCTATTATATTGGGACTTGGTGGTAGCCAGAATTCATATCAATCTTACTGAAGTATTTGGCCCCTGTGAGCTGATCAAGGAGATCGTCGATTTGGAGAATCGAGTACCGGTTTCGGACTGTGATTTTATTTAGGGCCCAATAATCAATGCAAAGTTGCTAGGTCCCATCTTTCATCTACACCATCATGATTGGGCTCCCACAAGGCGATGATATGGAACAGATGTACCCCTGGTGGAGCAGTTCTTGGATATTCCTCTTAATCTCCTCATTTTCTAATAAAGAGCGGCGGTATACTGGCCCATTGGGTAGTGATGCACCTGGGTTCATATCGTTGGGATGCTTGACCTAGAAGTGTAGAGGTACCCTGGTAGGAGAAGAGAAGATATTTGATTATTCTTCCACAAACTTATCCACTTGATTTTGTTGTGTGGAGAGATCGACCACAAAGGCCCTGCACGTGGCTGCAATCTTTCACTCACTCTGAGAGAGAATCATGAAGAAGACAATTTTTCTAGTCTGAGAGATGACCTTCTGATCCAAAAATGAAGGTATTACTGATAAATCACAAGTTAGTTTAATGTACTTTTTGCATCAGAACGTTAAGAATGCGAAATACATAAACTTGTTATCTTGTTTGCGGAATATCAAATGTGACTTTTACTTGATGTTTATTAATGTATAAAAAGATCAGCCATTAATATTCATGTTGCAAATGAAGAGAACAAAACAACAAAACAGAAAGATAAATAGAGATAAGAGGTTGATAACTGAGTTCACCAATCATTGGCTACATCTTTGGGCCTGCTTCCAAGTGGAGGACATCTTTATTGCTCTTTAAAATGCTCAAAGTTCTCTTACAATGCTCTTTGTTGTTACATTACATGCTTCATGTCTTCTGTGCAAGACCTCCTTGCTCAGATTCATGCGTGCACCATCAAAATCCTCTCAACAACATGAGAAAAACGCCTCTCAAAACATGAGAAAAGGCCAAAATTTACAAACTTCCACTTCAAAACCCTGCATCAAAAAGTCTCCTCTCAAGCTCAAAAATCCTTAAATTTATAGTATTTAGGCCCAACAAGAGAAGCCCAACTTCCCCTAAAGATATGGCTTTTTGCTGGAATCAAATCCCCCTTCAAATGGAAAAAATATCTAAAAAAACAGTGAAATATGGGCTTTTCTAAAGTTAAAAAACCCATTTTTAACAAAAATACACAAAGTAGCCCCTTTTGGACTGGGCGCGCCCTTGGCTCCTGGTCATTAGGCATCTGCATAGGATCACAAGCTAAAAAAAGGAGGGTACTTATCTGGGCTAAGCCCCTTTTGGATTCCGGCCCCCTGGTCTCATGGGATTCTCCTCAAAACCAGAGCTGAGGTTTATCCATTGGGTGCCCCCCTTGTTACTTTATCACCTTTATTTATATTATTTTGTTTTTTAGTGTTACAAGCACCACCAAAGGCGCGTTGGCAAAGGAACTTTGTCAAAGGCTTAGGCTGACCCAAGAGATCATAGGATCAAACCCCATGGACTCCAATAAAACTTTTGCCACCAACCATTAACGAATACCATGGTGCCACGTGGCAGCCCATGACTAGGCCACATGGCACCCAACCATTTGCCAAACAAATGCCACTTTTCAACTATTGGTTGGATCCCTGTCACTAACCAGTCACCTTCTGCTGGACTGCCACTTGTCACCACTTGTCTTTTCCATGTCAGCACTGCTGATGTCATGTTGATGTCATCATTTGACTGGACCTGTTGACTTTTTCCCCGTTTGAGAAAATGGTCAGAGTATGATAACTCTCGCATACAACGTCCATTTGAGAAAGTAAATATATGGATGGAATCGAGAGAACGAGTCGGGCGTAATGGAGTTGGTTTCATCCAATTCTAAGAAATTTGATTTTTGAGCATTTTCTGAGCCTGGGGAGCCTCCTGGATCACCTTCCTGCATTGCTTGGAAGATATCAAGGAAATAGCACTAGGAGGGACTACCTCAGGTCTCTTGTACAATTTCCTGTTCAAAGTGATAATAAAACTATGAGGCCTAGACTCATATACAACATGACCTTTCCATAAATAAGGTTGGCTCAAAATAACATTACAAACTTCGAGAGGAGAAAAATCACATAATACCTCATATTTTAAGGGCTTGAAGCCGTACAAGAGTCAACACTATTGGCCGACGTGAATATCACTTCCTTGGAAAAGCCATCCAATGGTGTAGGGTTGTGGGTGCGGTGTTTTCTGCAGGGCCAACTGCTTGATGACCTCTACTGCGATGAGGTCCTTTTGTCTACTGCTATCAATGATGAAGTGCAGTCAGGTGTCTTTCACCAACATATGTGAATGGAAGAGGCCCTCACCTTCTTATGGCTCGTCTCGTTCACCATCATGGAGCTTGGTGGTAGCAACGGTGGCACTAGGTTCCATGTCAATGATTCTTTTTCCCCTTTCTAGTTCTGACTCAGAGTCAAAACTCGCATCTGATTCAAAGTCTTTCACTTTGGCCACCAGTAATTTCTTTGAGCATAAATCAACAATGTTATGGCAAGGGCTCTAATGGAAGTCACACCACTTCTCGGTATCTTTCTTTGTCTTTCTAGTGTCTTTCTTTGCTTGCGGCTTGGACAGGTTGTCTTGATACTGTCCATATTTTCTTTGTCCTTTGTTATGTGGGTTGGGGCCTCCCTTTCCTTCCTTTTTCTATGAGGGTTCCCAGGCCGAAATTGTCACATCTTTTGTTTGATCTTCTGCTCGATTTTGACGGCATATCAATAGGCCGCACCCAAGGATGAGATGTCCATAAATTCCATTTCGGTTTGTATGTATCTATGCAGATCATAGCGATAATTGAGCAACGAATGTCACTCCAAATATTTGATACCCAGCTTGGTGTGCAAGGTATGGAAGATATTTGTGAACTATGGCACTGCTTGGTCTCTTTCTTTCTGCAGTGTGGTCCATTTGGTATACAAGTTGTCATAACTTCCGACAGGGTAGTATTGTTCCTTAATAACATTCCTAAAGAATTCCTAGGTGGTCGTGACTGTAAATAATGAGGGTTCCTCTATTTCCTTTTGTGCACATAAATTTTTCCACCAATATTTGACATGGGGAATGACTTTGAGGAGCGCAAAATTAATATTTTCTCTATTCGAAAAGTTATGGACAGAAAAATACCCTTCTAGTAGATTCAACCACTTGTCTACATCAGCTTCATCTACATGAACTTCAAATATAGGAATATCAAAGTTTATTTGTACCTTGAAGGGGGAGGCCCCTCTACTCGAGGAAGATGTGTCGCCTGTTGGTACTCATCGAAGGATTTGCATGAAACTATCCATCATCTTGTTCCTCTGTTGCGTGAGGGATTCCTCAAGCAACATTTTGAAAGGATATCCTACCCCTTCATCTTTCTTTTCTCCTGCCATGAGAGGTCTCTTGGGCATACGATATATTTTTTCCTCAACAGAAACAAGCTTGAGACCCAATTCTTTGTACCTTGACATCATAGGGGACATGCATTAAGATGATAAGGAGCAAACCACTCTGATACCACTGATCTAGATTTTATGAGTAGAACGAAATGAATACAGATTATTAAAATATACTTAACACAAAATAATAGAGATACAGTATGTTATCACCATAATAATTTACAGATGGTATCCGAGCTTAAATTTTTTAGGGAAGGGTTATATCTCCACAAAGATATGATAAATCAGAGGAACCATCTATATATGGTGACGTATGGAAAAAATAGCGGAGATGTAAAGAGAAAGACTCGGTGGAGCGTCGATCCTGAAAGTGGCCCGGATCAACGACTAAGGTGCATATCGGAGATTTAACTAACATGAAGATTAAGCAATGGAGGGTGGGTAGGGGAAAACCATCACAGTTTCATTACGGGATGTGTGGTGCCTATAGAGGTACATCGGGGGAAAAAGTAGTCTGACTAAAACCACTTCCTCTAACCCCCGATGCCAAATCCGCTGGGAAAATGTGGACCGTAGATCCTCAAACAACCCGGATCAACGGCTAAAGCTTATATCGGTGATTGAAATAGCACGAGTATTAATCGATAGAGGGAGGGCTAAGGAACACTACCATGGTTTGAGTCATGGAAATGTGGCTCCCTCAGAGGCACATCGGGGTGAAAAGAATTCCACCTGAAACTGCTTTCTCCAACCCCCAATGTCAATAGATACCTATAAAAGGAGGAAAGCTCCAACATTATTCTATGATAATTTGAAGTATTCAAACGTTCAAAAATTTGGCACAAAGATTCTAGTTGAATTTCAAAGTTCAAAACTAAGCCAGAATCGTGTTTTTCACCGCTTGATAGGATTCTTCACCATGGCTGCCAATCCTATTGTTTTATCCATGAATGAACAAGAGATCTCCTCCAAGGAGGAAACCCTAATTGACAGAGATGTTGACGTCTTCGACACAGAGATAATGGTCTCACCCATTTCCATGTCTAGATCAAATTTGTTGGACAATGTTGGAACACACATACCTTTCCTCTAAGTGGCTCTAGCCTCCATCATCCCTTATGTCATATAAACGGTTTTTCCATTCCCTGAACTTGTAACCTGGTGTGCAGAGCGTTATTGTCAGGGAGAAAGAGTCATTTTAAATAAATTAGAATCAGAAGTTCTATGTAAATTAGATAGTTCATCACTCCGACATACTCTCAATATACCAGATGCCTCCCCCATAGTGTCAGAGCCCTTTGAGGAATAGAGAATGATCAAAATTTATAGAGAGTTCCTGCCCGAAGTTAAAACCTTATTTTTGTAGACCATAGTCAAGACCAAACATCATTAAGAGATTCTATCATTTCCTGCTAGTGTAAGCATCATTGTTATCGAAGTCTAGTGGGTTTGTTCTCTGCTAAGTCAAATTTTAGGGTTAGACAATGAAAAGTTTGTGGTGGAGGTCATGTTAGGTTCTTGTTGATTTTATTTATGTCTGGTCAGTCAGTCTGTGTCAGTTTTGACAAATTTATTACAGAGAATATACATCAACAACTGGTCAATTTCATCTCATTGAGACACTTCAGATACTACACTCACTTGCTGAGAATGTTTCTAGAATCCAACAAAACCAAATTTCCTGAGACTGCTTTTATTTCGATCGAATGTAAAAGGATCACCATGCTCATCTTCATCAACAAGATTATGTCCAGGGTACATAGTCTCATTTTTGGTTTATACCTACCGAGAGTTCTAGAAGAAATGAAAATCTCATTACATCCAAATCCAAAAAGCACGGTAGGAGATTGGATGTTGTTCACACAATCTACTGTGATTTGGGTATATCGATACCAAGAAGGACCTTATCTTTTACCAGTTTTTTTGATGCCCAGGATCTTTGCTTTGGAGTTCATAAGCCAAAGAATCATCTCAGAGACTGAGCATTTTTTGAAAGCACACAAGGATTCTAATCTGAAATTACCTTTCATGGTAGGTCACTTTGTGGTGAAGAATAAGTCCTGTTTGCCCCAGATTCAATCCAATCTCAGTGAATTTGGTTTCATGCAGTTGCAATGGAGAAGATATGATCCACATCAGATTATATCAAAGAGAAGATTGGCTAGTAGACAAGGTCCCTATGAACATGAACATGTCAAAGGATTCGACGAGTTGGCCAATCTAGAGACCTGTGCATAGATGGAGGTCACCATGCAGCAAGATCGAACAAGACAAACATAACCAGCCTCTGAGCAGAGCCCATAATAGAAACCTTCCCCTAGGTTGGTTATCAAAACTCCCAAAATGAGCGTCTACAATAAGAGGAACAGTTCAAAAGCACTAGGTCCCAGTAGCCAACAAAACATTCTCAAGAAAATGAAAATCACATCATCATCTCAAGTAGTTGATCTGGAAGAGGAAGAAATCAAGGTAAAAACATGAATGGATATGGTAGAGGATACAACCAAGAACGAAGAAACAAGTTTAGAAATCAGGCCACAAAACAAAAGCAGAACAAAGGTTTTCAACAGCAAGAAATACATATTTGGCCAAACATCTGGGGCAGTGTACTAGTCTAAGGAAGATTTAATGAATCAGTATGATGTGAAGGGAAGTATGGAAAACAATGAAACAAGGGACCTTTTACCTGAAGTAGAAAGGACTTCTCAGCATAAGAATTCCTTACTCTCAGTCAGGGATGTGGATAAAAAGAATTTAACATTGCAGTGGTTGATGATGATAAGGTATCTGAGATCAAAATGCACTATGAAAACATTGTTGTCCCTGACAAAGTAAAATTTCATAGGAATGTTAGTGACATGTTATATTTTGATTATATGAGCTTGGCTCTAAAAGTTGCAATATTAATGACATATGCATCAAAACTAGATGGACAACTGAAACAACAAAAAGTGTCCAGCAAAGCCTGGATGACACATGTCAAAAGGCTAGAGTCTGAAGGTCCCTAGGGGTTGAAAGCCTCTTTGGATGAAAAGGACAAGATGATCCAAAGTCTAAAGAAAAGGATGAAAATGTCACCTACAGATCATCCATAGACATCAGAATTGACTGGATGGAATATGAGAAAGAAACATTCATACAAAAGGCACTCGATTACAAGGCTAAACTGTTCCAATTGGAGAAAGAGAAGGAGCATTGGTCACTAGAATAGGCAGCGACATCAACCATGGCAGTCATTATACCTACTAATACAAAGGTTGGATCAAGCACTGAGGGGTTAGTCCAATCTATGTCCCAGGTGAGCTTAAAAATATGTGAGATCAAAAGTCTCAAAGAGAACATGGAAAAATTGAAGCAGGAGATGAAAGTGAAGGATGAAAAGATGGCTCAACTCCGCAGAGAAAATAAAGATTTGCAAGAGAGAGTGAGCAAGCTAAAAACTAGGATAAAGGGAAAGACGTTATTGTAGGGAGCCAAACATGTAATATGGGACGCTATTGCTGCAGAGATTGCTAAATTCAGGGTTTATCTGAATTTTATCAATGACAAAGATAACATGGTTGCTACAGTTCATAACATAAGTGCTGTTGTAAATGAAATATTAGCAAAGAATCCCTCGGAGTGGGCCCAAAATGCTATTGATTTACTGAATGTTGTACCAACTAATGAACTTCAAACCATTGGTGTGAAAGATAGGACCGCGTTGATTATTTCAGCCAGAAGGATCATTGCCAAGCACAACTTACTTGGATTAGTCCAGAACAAAGCTATGAAAATGGAGCACAATATATAGGAGTTTAAAGACGCTTTTGAAAAACTTTTTGCCAAAGGCCTTCCATCATTTTGGGATGGTAAAGGCTCATTATACAATCAAGAAGACTATCACTCTCTCCTCATGCAATGAAGAATGGATCATTCTATGATCAAAGATATGGAAGAAAGTTTAAAAGGCCCGAGTCCGATAGAGTATTTGGCTATGGATTTCAAAATTTTAAACAAGTTTAAAACAGTGAAGGTCAGCATGCCAACCATGTCCTATGCTACATGCATTGACTTGGAAATTTTGATTAAAGAGATGATGTATTACGAAATCCCCTATGATGCACAATGGAAAGAAATCGTGTGGTTGGGTAAGACAAAGTGAAACGTCTCCGAAACCAACAAGTGATCTCTAGGTGTCACCGGTTTTGCAGATATGGTAGAAGCTCAGAATGAGACAGATGGCGTGGAGGAAGTCATATAGTCAGAGAAATTGTTCATGATTTTGAAATGTTTTATTTTTGCTAATTATTGTAAATCATTTCATATACTAAAATTGTCAGTCGAAACTATTATAGAAGCTGAAACGTTTCAATTTCAGTTTTTTTTATCAAATTATATAAGTACTAAGAAACTTGAATTGATTAATGTTGGTAGAAGTGCAAGAGCACCTTTTGGTTGTATCAGACTCTATTTTGTAAATTTTGTGAATCTGAATTGAATATAAATGCGGAAGATTTTGAAGTCTCTATGAAAATATTCTAAAGGGTGGTGATATGAGCTTTGTTTCCTTTCATCGTATGTATTTCCTATGACATGTCTTTCATTTTCATTTTCTTTTATTTAAATTGGATAGTCAAAGGCCAAGAATTCATCATTTGATGCTCTTGGCTTAAGCAATTTAAACTGTGTGATTGTCTTCTTAACTAATTCATAATTCATTTTGATAATGCTCTGAAGCAGTTATTTGTTTCCTTTATCTTCCTACACTCTATCTAAATTTAAGAATAACTCGGATTCATCACCTCATTTAGCCTTTATCCTTTGGAGATTTCTATTGGCAGATGCATTATTTTCATTCACATTCAGAATTTTGACTCCATATCCCTGTGTGTTTCTCCCCTTCCTTGCCAACAAATTTATTAAAAAACCCCAAAACAAACCAAATCTAGCCACCAATTCCCAATGAAATATCAAGTGACACGAGAGAACCCTCTATGAGTTGAGCATGCTAGTGCCTCATCCCTAAATCTGGTTGAAACAGTTACCTCTGTCGTTTTCCTATCAGTTGGAAAAAATTTACACTGTGCTAACATAGTAAAAATGGTTTTCTATTCAATAAGCAAATAAGCTGAAACTATAAAAATGCAGCAGAAAACAAGCTTGCTGGAATGGTGGCAACTTATCTCTAAGAAGAGATGTGACGGTTGCGATCATTCACAAGAAGATGATTACAATGAGGCTCTGAAGGTATTTTTTACAATAAAACAAAATTTTAGAAACCCTAGACATACAAAAAACCTAACCCTAGGAGATGAAGCACCAAAATTCATGTGGGCCCCGTTTGGGTAAGTTAGTACATCAACTTCTCAGGGTCATAACTTTTTCATACAATCTCCATTTGGGGTGAACGATAGCTCATTAGAAAGGTATTGTAGATGAGATTAATTTTGGGGGCTCAATCAGAGCCTTCATCTATCATTGATAATATATATCCCAAAAAACCTTCATTTAGGCCCTCAAAATGGCCCCGGAAGTTAAAAATTGCTAAAAATAGTAAATTACCAAAATTGCCAGAAAATTGTCTTGAGCTAGTTAGAAAAGGTGGGTGGCCACAAAAATCCACCTGGATCATTTCCAAAAATCCATATAAAATAATATTATAATCCCACAACCCTAGATACTTTCCTTTGAAGTTTGAAGGGAAGCGAGAAGAAATATTTTACTATCCCACAAAACACCTCTCTTTATATAAGAAGTTTCTCTTTTTCTATTCAATTTTGAAAAAAAACACCACCATTGTCCCAAGGGCCATTTTTTAATTCATTAATATATGGAATTTATAAAATACCACCCTCATATATGATATGGGGAGGGTGAGGGTTTGGTAATATTAGAGAAAATATAAGTGTAAACAAGAATTAAAGTTCTAAAAAATGTCATCATTTGCATTTGGGTAATTGAAATAGAGTATGAGAGGGTCTAAGTGAGGGTAATATTAGAGAAAATAAAAGTGTAAAAAGGAATTAAGGTTCTCAAAAATATCATCATTTGCATATGGGTAATCGAAAGAGAATAATAGTGAACTTGTGAAACGCTTTTGAAAGATGGAGTTTAATCTTGTTATATATTTAAGTTATTGGAAATCTTAGTTACAAAGATAATAAATAATTTTATGTTAAAAATATTATTGACTTTGTGAGTGGGTTTTGTGCTCTCAAATAAAAAGACTCTTCAATAGAATATTGAATCAAAATAAAAATAAAAAATGGGCAAAATGTAATAATCATTTTCAAAATAAAATCAATATTACTTATACAATAAGAATTTGAAAGAATTGACACTTAATTTCCATAATCCTTTTGAAAATAAAATCGATATTACTTATACAATAAGAATTTGAAAGAAATTGACACTCAATTTCCAAGGCTTTATTAGCTAATGTTAATCTTCTTTGGTTATAATTTAATTTTAGTTAAATCAATTTTGTTTATTCATTATGAATTAATGATAATTAGTCCTTGTCACGATGCAGGGACCGCAATTTCATTTTCTTTATAACGAAAATCCATACAAGTTTTAATTTTTTAATTTTGTATATAATTTCAATGCGGTTGTGCTAAATATTTTTGAAGAGATTCCTTCATAAGGAGTTTTCTTTCAAATTTAAAAGTTGAGAATACAAATTTAACGTACCGAAGACACGAGTCAATTCTAGCGTAAATAATATTCCAAATCCCTCCTTACCGTTATCAATGTTTATTAGCTCAAAGAATCCCTCCGTAGCGTAAATAATATTCCAAAGCCCTCCTTTAGGACCTTATCAACATCTTGTTTTTAGAGGCACCATAGTAACACTCCATCATAGTTTTTCCTAAACAAGATTCCATGTAATCGCTGATATTGTAAGGATTTCAATCAAATTTCCCTCTTCTTCTTAGCATTAAGGTGATCTAGGGTTGTTCCATGTTGCAAGTAATATTTGAGATCATTATAATATGATCCTTCAATGGCTAGGATGTATGGAACTTGTTCGGTATACATTGTTGGTTCATATTTCCATCTGTCTTCTTCTTGATCTTCATCATATGTGTCTTGTGTCACTAGTTTGCATAGGCCTTGAACTTTAACAATATTGGTTGGTTTAAATTCAAGTTCGTATTCTTGTAAGGTCATCATCCAATTTCCTTGTCACTCTCCCAGTTCTCTTTGAACAAACAGGGACCTGACCTCTAGGGGAGGTACAATGAATTTTGTATGAATTTTTAGAATATAAGATCTAAATTGTTTGATGGATTTATGGACATCAAAAGATTGCTTATCCACCAAGGGATATTTTAGTTCAGCACCTTATAATCCAATTCTCATGAACGTGACATGGTACTCATCTCCTTGCTCATCTTTTTACGTGAGCACTACTACCAGAGAGTGATCATATGCAATTGTATAGAGAAAGAAATATTTAGTAAAATATGGACTCCGCAAAAATGGTGCAACAACTACGACAACTTTGATATTTCCAAATTCTTCTTTCTCCACCGATGTCCATTTAAATTGGATGTCTTTCTTGATCATTCTTTGAAGCCACTTCACAATTTCGGAAAAAACCTCAAACAAATATTATTACAAAATTGATTCTTCCAAAGAATGATTGTATTGATTTTTTGCTATGTGGTGGGGAATTCGTAGAATGATTTTTTTCCTTTCCGGATCTGCCAAGATTCTATCTTTGGAAATTACATGTACCAATAAAATTCCCTCTGAAATAGAAAAGGCAACTTTATTGGGATCAAAAGAAATCCTATATTTCCTACATCGTTCAAATATCTGTTTCAGATGCTTCAAATGGTCTTCCCTCTTCTTTGAATAGATAATAACATCATCAAGGTAAACCACCACACTTTGAATGATTAAAACTTTAAAATTTATATCCACTGCACTTTGAAATATAGCTTTAGTATTCATCGGGCCGAAGGGAATTATTCTATAAGAATACATTCCCCACTTGGTTCAGAATGTGGTCTTTAACCAGTTAGGTTTTTCTACGAGAACCTGATTATATCTTAAAAACCTATCTAATAGAGAAAACAACTTAGATATGGGTAAAAGTTGTAATATTTGTTCCATTGGAGGAATGAGGTAGTTGTCTTTATCAAAAGCGTGATTTAGATTATGGAAATCTATGAAAATACCAATTTTCCTGATGTTTTCCATATGGGAACCATGTTAGAAACCAAAGTCGAATGTTAAACTTTAAAGATGATTCAGGAATCTAATAACTTCTTTAATTCTTTTTGTATGAGAGGATCAAGAGTTTGATGTATCTTTATGAGTTTATGTTGAAATGGATTGAAACCCTCTTTAATAGAGATTACATGTTGTATTATTGAGGTATCATATATTTTGAAGTTGTCATAAGTCCAATAAAAAACATCTTGATACTTCTTAAAACATTATGTGAATGTATGTTTTATGTGTCTAAACAGAAGGTGCCCAAATTAACATATTTGGGATGTTCATATGTTCTAATATTGACCAAGAAGTGCATCATAGTAGAACTTTTTATCTTCAGGATGGCCATACTCCTAAACTTGGATTGCAAATCAAATAATTTCTCAAGAGTTAAAACGTTCTTCAGGACACAATTGGTATTTACCTTGATTTCTTCCTCCCAATAGGTTTGTAACTCTTGTTGATGTGTCTCATCATCGATCACTGAATCTTGGAAAGTGTCCGAGTTAGTGAGAAAATTGATAATCTCTATGTCACTATCAAATACTCTCTAATTTGTGATGTTGTCTGGTATAGAAGTAATGGACATCATTTCAATAAAAAAACCATCATCAGGGGGAATTAATATAGATGCTACATTATCCAATATATCTGCATCTATATTTTGATCACGAGGTAAAGAAGTAATATTAAATTCATCAAATGAGTAAAGAAAATTACATACCTCTTGTTGATATGCCTTTGGATGTGGACATAGGCAATGAATAGTATTTCTTACCTATCGAATGATGAATTTGGAGTCACCAAACACCTTAAGATACTTCACCTTGAGATCGATGGCCTTTTTAAGACATTGAATTAAAGCTTCATATTCTGCAGTGTTGTTGGTGCATTTAAACTCTAGGCGACATGATATAAGCATTTTATCTTTCCCAGGATTGATTAGGACACATCCTGTCATGGCTCCATCTTGTGTCTTAGAGCCATCGAAGAACATGGTCCACATATCAAGAATTTTGCTCTTCATAGTTGAACTATATACTAATTTAGTTAATATTGTACAAGCATTATTATGAGATCATGGACGGAGTTCATATTATAATTCTGACAGTATTTCATATGCCTGCACCTCATAACATTTGTAGTCAATCTCAAAAAAGTAATTATCCAAGACGGAAAGTGAAACACTTACAGGTTCGTTCTTAACTTCCAATTTTGTAAGGGTGTGCTTCATGTGGGCCTCACTATTTACACGAATCTTATTCACCTTACCCTTATATGACAACCACAGGTGAGACCAATGTGTATAAAAGTATCCTTGAAGTTTTTCTGACCAATCTCTTCTTAACAACAGCCCATAACTCTCTGGCATATAGACAATAATGATATCTATTGTTTGGTGCACCCTATGATCAGATGAAAGCCTAATCAAGACATCCTTTAGTTCTCCCTTTACTTTAACATCTTTCATATCTAACTGTATAATTCTAGTCCTTGCTATTTATGTAACAACATTTACTTTTCTACAGAAATAAAAGGGCATTATGTTTGATGACGGATATGAATCTATTAGACAATTATACACATTAAAATAAAAAATTTCCTAAGTGAGTAGAAAAGGTGGCACATGAGAATTTAAGTATGCACCTATACTTGATGCGTTTATGGTTGCTGTTATTTCTACCTTGTGTATTTCCTATGCCTCATTTTCCAAAAGTATGTTTTTAATAACAACAATAGTCCTTTTCTGAGCATCACCGGGATTAAAAGCATCATGTAAGAGCTCACGATGTTGTGGTAAAGAACAAATATCAAACATGGAAATATTATCTTTTGTTTTCTTCATGTCTTCTAATACATTGTAGTCAAGGGCATGTGTATTGGAGTTGTTTATTGTTTGACTATATTTTGGTTCACATGTTTTTTCATTGTTTGGTATCATGTTAAGCTTGGTTTTATTCCCAGCTAAGGAAGACGTACTAGGTTTATCTGTGTTGGAAGGGAATCTTTGCTTGTTTTGTTGTTTATTTTTCTTTGAGTTGTGTCATTTGGTTTTGGAGGAGCAAGGGGAGGAGTGATTTCTTGAGAGGAATCTTATCTTCTTTGGGGGAAGGAGTGTTAGGAACTAGGCCTTTCCTTCGTAAATTGTTATTTGTTTGGTAAATATCCTTGATAAATGGCATATGTTCGATAAAGACTTCTTCAATTTGTTCATCATTTTATTTTGGACACCAATCCCAAAAGTGCATGGCAAATTCCAGGGGAATCTCATCGGTAATGTCAGTGGGAGCTTATGCAGGGCTCTCATCGTTTAAGCTCTGTTGATCTAACAATTTATTTATCACCAAGGTCAAGGAATTGACCCACTAAGGGAAATTTTGTTATGGGTGGTTCTATTGGTGATAAGAGTAGAAACTATCATTGTTGGAGTTGTCTAAGTTAAAATCCGTATGAGGTAGTTTTGGTGGACTATATTGTCTCTTAAATAACAAGAAAAATGTTTGAGGTTTTCATGATCCTTCACCAACATTAATTTTAAGATATACCACTATGTTAGGAAACCTCTTAACTAATTTAACCACATTTTTTATATCCTTTGGTCCCTTTTTGGGTGGTTTAGTTAACAACAAAGGTCTCTTCCTAGCCATTTTTTTTTCCTTGGTGTGTGAGTGATGTTCATAGGAAGACAATTCTCTTTCTATTGTTTCATCTTCATCAAAGTTAAATGCCAAGGTATTCTTGTTATCCCTTTTGAGAAACATTCATATGGAAGGAGTTAATAATGCCACATAGTATTCAATGGCTAAGGACTGAGAAGGAGCTATGTCGTGGGAAAATTTGATTAAGAAATTGATAAATATTTCGTTAAAATATTTTACCTTCTCTTTCTTTTCCATCTTGATGGCTCCTTGTTGGGTTGGTATTTTGACTATTTTTTCCTATGGCCAAATCATTTTTTCATATGACATTATATATTATATGCTCTCATTTAGCCATTTTAAAGGCATTGTCAAGCTCTAGACATCAATTTGCCATGGAATCACACAAGGTATGTATAATCATCATTTTTGCAATGGTTTTAAAATTAATTCATCTCATTTAATTGATTATGAATATCTGATGTTTTGGTTTTCTTGAAATAGGTCGGAATCGCAATCTGATCTTCCATCCAGTCCCTCGTCTGGCATGTCATTCAATACTTGATCTGACACTCCATTCGACACTCGATCCGGCACTCAGAGTGGATAGGATCTGGCAGTTAGCACATTGGTGACCTTTGATGGAAGAATCATGGATATGGGTTTTATGCTCCCTCGTTCCCTCCATCTATGAATCTCAATGCAATTTGGATTGGGTAGTTGCAATGACCAATAAATGGAGCACACAAGACTGTTAAGGAATATGCTTTTGTTGAAACAAATGAACTTATTGTTTTTAGAGAGAGTTGGCCCTTCCATTGGTTGACCTCTAAAGCTATGTAATCATCTATAAATAACATTTCCTATGACATGAAGAAGACACAAATTTTATTATTTACACAGGCATTATCTCCATTTTTATATATACTCTTTTTTATGATTAATGCCAATAATGTGTTAGCTTTGTGACTTTGTTTTCCTGTTGAAGTGTTGTCACAACCTTCCGAGGGGGCCACCAGTGGTTTGGGTGATTGTTTATACCAGTATATATTTTCATTTTCATAGTTTTCTTTCATACTTCTTAGATTTTGAAACTATTTATTTTCTATGTATATTTCTTAATTTTAAATTGCTTGTTGTGTGTATCTTTTAATTTTAGATCGTTTGTCTAATTCACCTCCTTTTACATATTATCTTATTTGCATATTACTTTCTGAATTGTTTATATATCACGGTAGGACATCCATGTCTATGTGTTAATGATTAAACTCCTAACATTTTGTTTGTAGGTTGAAGAAGTTGTCCAATCCCACTATCATGTCTTTTTCTCCCTAGATGTAAATTACTATGCAGAGTACTAATTTAGATAGTGTTTGTTTATCAATTGTAATTCCAAATATTCTTTGTAGGTTTGTTTCATTTTCTAAGTTTTCTTTTAGCATCAACATGATAGGATAGAAAGGGATTTTGAGTTATGATTCCCAGTAGCATCTTAGTTGATTTTGAGTATGATTTTTAATGATAGCTTAGTTAACTTTAGGTTATGATTTTTTTAATGAAATCCCAGTTATGAATTTGAGTTATGATTTATAATTAGGATCAGTCAATGTTTTGTAGATTTGCATGGAGTATTTTCATTGTCATCATAGTTATGAATGTGAGTTAGGATTTTTAATTAAGTGTTAATTATGAGTTTATAACTTTTCTTGAGTTAGTGATTTTGAACAGGGTACTTTCCAGTAGTTGTGTGATAGAGTGAATGATTGATGTTGAATATTTTCTGTACAATGTCTAAATATCATATGGATCCTAATAATATTTAGTATTACTTTTATGATGGAAAAAATGTATATAGACTACCTTATCCATACTTTACATTTCTCTATAGAAGTTAGCATTGAGTTAATTTCACTTGAATTATCATTGATAGTTAGATGCCATCGTGATGTCATTCACCACCAAAGACACAATCATCACATTTGAATACTATCACAACACTTTTGCTTTTAGCCAAGTAGATTAATGTTTATTCTTTCCAAGATAGAAATAGTTGTGTGTTTTTACTTTAAGAATATAGTTCACTTGTCAAGATAGTTTTGATAGATTACTTGTGTCAAGATGAATATATAACATATGAATCAACATTTAAATGTCAACCCGGGAAGGTAGACTTAGAGGAACCAGCACAGGAAATGCAGGGTTGAAGAGGGGGTTTAAAGAATGTCAAACTAATCTCTGAACTGCTAAAAGAAACTTGCTGGAAGAAGCTATTGTACTCTACTTTGTTCTGCACTCGTTCTGCACTACTCTGTACTAACTTCATAAAACTGTTCTATATTAATTAAAAGTGATCATATGCATGTAAAAGGTCTACTTCACACTAATGACTAAAAACAATTAAGTGTTTGCTACTTATTAATCCACACAACTCAACAACCTTCTATTTTATAATGTAATGAAACTCTCTATTGCAATCAAATGAAATGTTAATTCTGTTCTATTAAACCAATGAGAAAACTGACAATATAGATTGGAATCGAATCTTTACTGAAAGATGATGTTCAAATATGAAGATGGAGTCTACTATAAATGCAATGTATACAGCTTCGTTTCCATTGAAGGGGGACCTGCCTTCTCTGTCAACAGACCATTCTTTAAATCAACGCATACTGGAAAATGAATAAATTACAGCAAACTTGCAATAACAGAAGTCGTATCAATAAAACTCTAACTACTTTATTGAAAATAAGAACAATACAAGTGCTTGGAGATTCGATCTCTGTTCCATTCTTCTATCTAATCTATGCTCCGTCTATCTCCTTCCCTCTATCGAGCATAGAAGCTCTTATACAGAGTGTTTGGATCAGTTACGATTATGTTTCCGGGTTCCTTACCCTGTGCCTCTTGATAAGCATGATTACATGTGCAACCGAATGCTTATGCATCCCTTTAAGATAGGCGATACCATTTGTGATATCGTTAAGTTTGCAACCGATTCTTAAATGCCCTGATCTCATGACACGAAGGCAATACATTTAGTAAAAGAAACACCTTGGATATCGACTTGTTCCTTTCTTTGCATGGCATTGATAATACTTCTGGGCCTTTTACGCTGATGAAATTGGCCTGGCACTCATTAGCAATAGCTTTTGCAAGTAGAGTCTTTCCACAACCCTTTGGCTCGTAAAAGAGCACACTTGAAAACAGTTTCACGCAGGGAAGATGGGTTACTGGAGCTCAACGCAGTCTGGAAGTGCTCAATAGTCTCGTATTCTAAGTCAATAACATCCATTTTTCCTGATGCACTGTAACGCAGCCTTAGTGCACAGAGATGTGAGATCAGCTCCAACATATCCATGCATATCCTTTGCAATTCGTTCAACATCTTTAGAAATATTCGTATTTTTTGTATGGATACGAAGGACTTCTAGTTATCCCACTTCATTGGGAACTTCAATATCAATTTCCCTGTCAAACCTTCGAAACCTTCTAAGAGCAGGGTCAATATTATTTGGTCGGTTTGTTTCTCCTATCACAATAATTCTCTTGGAGATTTTTTTAAACAAGAGGCAATGTGGCAGTCTTCAACAAAGTTTACTGTTTCACCTAAAAAAGAGAGCACAAGGCATCCACACAATCGTATGGTAGCAATGAGTGACAAATATCCCAGGAATGGCACTCGTCTTCACATCTTCATGACACGCAGTGTCAAGAAGTGTGACTCATAAAGTATTAACAACTCAGTTCTATAATTTTTCCTTGAATTAACAAATCAGTTATGACTCAATCTATCATGTAAATCACATTGTCTACCACTCTGGCCATGTCGTGCGGATCTTTAGCAACTTCGTTGATATCTCCACTGGGTGCGAGATGGTACCTGGTACTGGTAAGTTCTGTTTCAAAGAAATAGTACCTACTCAAGCCACATTAGTATCAACATTATGTTAAAGAGACAAATATCCCAGGAATGGCTCTCAACATTTAAACACTTGATGGGCACGTCCATCACCCAAAAAAATGAATAGCTTAACCAATGCACAAATTGGTATGCACAATATGTCATTTTAGTGACATTCTATTTGTCCATTCAGGCTCCTTAGGACAAGTATATGAACTTAGGTCAAATGATCCTTCATCATTATCTTTATTTCTATAAACTACCATTCCATTGTTACAATGAGTGATACCATTAATAACATAGAGATTTGAAACACCTCTGTTTAGTAGCTTGTACACACGACTGGAAGTGCCTGATGTTTGAAGGTAGTAGTGATAGCAAAATGGATGCATTTTCTTGTAATAGTGTTGCAATGATATCAAAAGAATGCCACAGCATATGAGTAAGGTTTTGCAAGGATCCATAAGAAGAAGACTTCATCAGTATGAAAATCTTATCAACCCAATCATAAAAGAAGCCAAGAATCTATAATAAAATGTATCAAATCCAGAGCCCAACATTCCCCCATGCCTAGATTTTTGCATGTCCTCATGCAAACGAATTGTCCTCTTAACACTAGCACAATAATAGAATGCTAATAGTCCCAAGAACTCTCCAATTGATTGATGTGAAAGTGCTTGTAAAGATCCCCTGCACTCTTAGCATGTTCTTTCAACTCATTCATCCATCACTTAGATAAAAATCTTCAATCACTTTTTATTTCAGCTGATGCTTTTTTATTGCAGCAAACATATAAACTATTCAAAGATGTTGATATTTATTCGCTATCCTACCTACCTACTGAAAGAAATGAAAAATTTCTTTAAGTATAGGAAAATAACCAATGTAGCCACTGTCTTAGTAGAATCAATAATGAATTCATGCCCTTTGATAGAAGATATAGATGTATAATTGCCAAGGAATGATGAGAAAGCAACCCTGGTTGCTTGATTTCCAAGAATTGCTGAAGAAGAAGAGCATTTGAAGGTTGTAGAACAGATTGAAACCAATGTTCAATATGATTATGCATACCATGTTCTTTTGCTGTTGGAGTTTCTAATTGCTCATTGTTCTCTGTAGGCTGGCAAAGGTGTTCACATAGAACCACTGAATCAACTGTTTCCTCCTCCATCTCTTGAGCTGCAGAGATCTCTTCAAGTTCCTGCAAGATGCACAAAAGTTCCTACAACAATCTCTTCTTCCGTTCATTCAATCGTGAATCCATTAGTCAATTTTTTTGTGATTTTTTTCTTTTGTTGTAGGTGGTTTGCTAAAAACTTTGAAAGTCACATCAACTGATAATAATTCTAAAACCCACACTAGCTTGAAATAAAATGAAATGCACTCTTGCTAAATGGAAATTTGCTTCTACTGAATCAAATGCACACCCTCTTATACTGATGAACTCAACTGCTGAATCAAATCTAATACTGTTGAAATCACGACTCTCTTACTGTTGAATAAAATATACTAAAATGAAAACCTCTTTGTTGTTGAATGTAATCTAACACTGCTGAAATGAACCACTTGCACACTAATGGATTTGAAAGCACTCTTTACTTCTAAAGAAATACTTGCAGAAATCAAATCTACTTGGCAAAGCTTCGCAAGAACCTACTACAGCAGATGCATAGGTTCTCATCTCCCGTCTTATAGCTCCTCCTCCCCTTTACCTTCCATAAAACACAGTACCCACTCTCCAATCCTTTTTAGTACCTCCCTGGCAACGGCGCCAAAAAGTCGAGCTGAATATATAACATATGAATCAACATTTAATTGTCAACCCGGGAAGGTAGACTTAGAGGAACCAGCACAGGAAATGCAGGGTTGAAGAGGGGGTTTAAAGAATGTCAAACTAATCTCTGAACTGCTAAAAGAAACTTGCTGGAAGAAGCTACTGTACTCTACTTTATTCTTCACTTGTTCTGCACTACTCTGTACTAACTTCATAAAACTGTTCTATATTAATTAAAAGTGATCATATGCATGTAAAAGGTCTGCTGCACACTGATGACTGAAAACAATTAAGTGTTTGCTACTTATTACTCCACACAACTCAGCAACCTTCTATTTTATAATGCAATGAAACTCTCTATTGCAATCAAATGAAATGTTACTTCTATTCTATTAAACCAATGAGAAAAATGACAATATAGATTGGAATCGAATCTTTGCTAAAAGATGATGTTTAAATCTGAAGATGGAGTCTACTATAAATGCAATGTATACAGCTTGTTTCCATCGAAGGGGGCCTTTCCTTCTCTGTCAACAGACCGTTCTTTAAATCAACGCATACTGGAAAATGAATAACTTACAGCAAACTTGCAATAACAGAAGTCGTATCAATGAAACTCTAACTACTTTATTGAAAATAAGAACAATACAAGTGCTTGGAGATTCGATCTCTGTTCCATTCTTCTATCTAATCTATGCTCCATCTATCTCCTTCCCTCTATCGAGCATAGCAGCTCTTATATAGAGTGTTTGGATCAGTTACAATTCTGTTTCCGGGTTCCTTACCCTGTACCTCTTGATAAGCATGATTACATGTGCAACCGAATGCTTATGCGCCCCTTTAAGATAGGCGATACCATTTGTGATATCGTTAAGTTTGCAATCGATTCTTGAATTCCCTGATCTCATGACAAGAAGGCAATACATTTAGTAAAAGAAACACCTTGGATATCAACCTGTTCCTTTCTTTGCGTGGCATTGATAATAATTTTGGGCCTTTTACGCTGATGAAATTGGCTTGGCACTCATTAGCAATAGATTTTTCAAGCAGAGTCTTTCCACAACCTGGTGGCTCGTAAAAGAGCACACTCGACAACAATTTCATGCAGGGAAGATAGGTTACTGGATCTCAACGCAGTCTGGAAGTGCTCATTGGTAACAAACATAGATTTGAGGATTTCAGCATCGATAGTCTCGTATTCTAAGTCAATAACATCCATTTTTCCTAATGCACTGTAACGCAGCCTTAGTGCACAGAGCTGTGAGATCATCTCCAACATATCCATGCGTATCCTTTGCAATTCATTCAACATATTTATAAATATTCGTAATCTTTGTATGGATACGAAGGACTTCCAGTCGTCCCACTTCATTGGGAACTTCAATATCAATTTCCCTGTCAAACCTTCCAAACCTTGTAAGAGTTGGGTCAATACTATTTGGTCGGTTTGTTGCTCCTATAACAATAATTCTCTTGGAGATTTTTTTAAACAAGAGGCAATGTGGCAGTCTTCAAGGAAGTTTACAGTTTCACCTAAAAAAGAGAGCACAATGCATCCACACAATCGTATGGTAGCAATGAATGACAAATATCCCAGGAATGGCGCTCGTCTTCATATCTTCATGACACGCAGTGTCAAGAAGTGTGACTTATAAAGTATTAACAACTCAGTTCTATAATTTTTCCTTGAATCAGTAGATGAGTTATGACTCAATCTATCATGTAAATCACACTGTCTACCACTATGGCCATGTCGTGCGGATCTTTAGTAGCTTCGTTGATATCTCCATTGGGTGCGAGCTGGTACCTGGTACTGGTAAGTTCTGTTTCAAAGAAATAGTACCTGCTCAAGCCACATTAGTATCAACATTATGTTAAAGAGACAAATATCCCAGGAATGGCACTTAGCATTTAAACACTTGATGGGCACATCCAGCACCCAGGAAAATGAATAGCTTAACCAATGCACAAACTGGTATGCACAATATGTCATTTCAGTGACATTCTATTTGTCCATTCAGGCTCCTCAGGACAGGTATATGAACTTAGGTCGAATGATCCTTCATCATTATCTTGATTTCTATAAACTTCCATTCCATTGTTACAATGAGTGATACCATTAATAACATAGAGATTTGAAACACCTCTGTTTAGTAGCTTGTACACACGACTGGAAGTGCCTAATGTTTGAAGGTAGTAGTGATAGAAAAATGGATGCATTTTCTTGTAATAGTGTTGCAATGATATCAAAAGAATGCCACAGCATATGAGTAAGGTTTTGCAAGGATCCATAAGAAGAAGACTTCATCAGTATGAAAATCTTAGCAACCCAATCATAAAAGAAGCCAAGAATCTATAATAAAATTTATCAAATCCAGAGCCCAACAACTTGCTTAATTGTTTACTTACTTTCTCAGAGATAGATAGATCAAATAATTTTGAAATATATTACTTGTTGTTTACTTATTCAAAGAGAGGTTGAATAGATTAAATAACTTTGAAATAGATTACTTGTTATTTGCTTATTTAGATATAGATTAAACAATCCATAGTCCTAGATTGTTTAAAGGCTACTTAGGTAAAATATTTCATAGTTCTAGAATTTCTTGAAGCTCATTAATTCTAGGTTGCTTTACATAGAATTTGTTGTTTAAATAGATTTTAAAATTCATCTCTTTGAAAAATAGAATTGTCTTGCCTCCTATCCCACTAATATTGATGTTTCAACACAACCTTTTCATTTTCACCACCATTAGGGGACTATAACTTTGTAGATATCATTGACCTTGAACATGTGAATTCTCTCTTTGGTATATATTTCAACCAATATAATTTTATACCAAGTTGAAATAGAATCTTTGGCACCAACAGTTTCAACAATATCGAGTAAAGTATCAAACATCCAAACAATAGATAAATCTTCCCATTTAAGGGATACCCTTCCTGGAAAAGAACCTTGGGACACTTTGTTATCTTCAAGGATAAAACCATTCATTTATTCTCTCTTTGGGAATCAAATCAGTATGGATTATCAAGAAGATCACAACCATGTAAGACACAATGAGGCAGAAGAAGTTGGAAGCTGAATAGAAACCACCTTCGGGTTTCCAATTTTGGATACCACACAAAATGTCAACATGAAGAACATTTAACTCTTTGAACTCTCCACCTTTTATGGTAAAAGAAGTGAATACCCGGATACCTTCCTATTTGATTTTGACATCTTGTGTAGAAGCTACAACTACTTGCAAGATTCCCATAAATTAAAACTTTTTTCTACCACTGTCAAGGATTCTGCACTAAGATGGTTCATGGGGTTAGGAGAGTCTGGTATTAGCTCTTGGGAAGAAATGAAAGCTATATTTTTTAAAAAATACCAAGACTAATGAAAGTCCAAGGATTCTCATAATGATATTTTTTAAATTCAACAGTTAGAGGACAAGAGTCTCGAGGATTACATGTAATATACCTCACAGAAATCGAAATACCATGACCTTCCAGATGATGAAGTCAAGACTCTTTTCCTTAAAGGAATTTTGGAAGAATATCTAGAGACACTTAACCTGATGGCATCAGGTGAAATATCCCATAAACCATTTACTAAAATCTATGAAATGTGTAGAAATTACTTGAGGAGCAGAACCAAAACTGGGAAGAGTGTTGGGGATCCTTATAGTAGAAACCAAAAAATAGTTAGTTCAGGTGGTATTACAAGGGTAGAGATATGAAACCTATTGGAGAACTTCAAAAAAAATATCCTAAGTATAATAGGTTCCCATTTGAACACCGTAAAGATTAATAAGAAACGGGAGGAGGAGAATGCAACAATGTGCATATTTTTTCCAAGGTGCAGGAGGAAGCATTCCTCAAGGGAGTGCCCATTAGACAACATTTCAGTGTGTGGATTCTACACTGAAGACCACCCAACTGAAAAATGACCATAATTGTCTAGTTTATTAGCTATTTACAGAAGTGGGGATCTTGGGGAATCTTCTTATGCACCTAGGAGGCCATGGAAGTCTAGGAGTCAACCTACATACCAGGATATACCACCTCAAGTTTCACCTTACTATCAACAACTGCAACAATGGAACTCACCGAATTGGAAAAACTGGTCTCCATAGTATGCTTCACACCATCCTTGGCTACAAGAATGGAGAGGAGGGCACACCCAAGGAAACACTCAGGCTCCACTTGCTTCTATTCCCACTCATCCTTACCCATAGTTTCCACCGAACATCCAACAACTTTTTCCAGTTTTTGTTCCCCCACCTTTACTTCGTATTCCACAACAACCCCAACAATACCAGAATACAAGCTCCCCAAGACTGACATTATTACCGACACAACCAGTGCCCAACCCGGATAACAAACCAACTAAAACTCTTCACAATGTTGAGTTGCAAACCTTCCCGACATATGTTATTTCTCATGTTCCATTACATGAGATTCATCTAAGGTTGGGAAATGTCCTGGATAGACGGAGGCCTTCAGTAGTCATTCGGGAAGAATAAGAAGATGAAACTTGTGAACAAACCATGAATGGCACTAAGTGGGAATATGTCATCACTCCTAAAGACTGGGAACAAAATATTCCCCAAAGTGAATCTTCACAGATTACAAAATCCCCTCCTTATCCAAAAAGATTAGAAATTGATAAACCAATTATTCAACCAAAATTTGACATTTTAAATGAATTATAGAATATCTGTGTCAAAATTCCTCTGTTACAATCCATAAAGGACATTCCAATTTACAATAAGGTGGTCAAATAATTGTTTATCAAGAAACCAGGTAGGAAACAGAGATATCCTCCAACAATACATTTGATAGGATAATTCTTTGAATACATATTAGAGTAGACTAGGGTCACAAAGTATGCAAACCCAGGGAACCATAGTAACAATAACCATTAATAAGGTTCCCATTGGAAATACTCTCATATACCTAGGGGAAACCATTAATGCTATTACTTTTACTACCTTGGAGGCATTCTAGTTAAAACCCCTCCTTAGACCTACTCCAACTATTTTGGAATTAGCAGATAAGACAAAAGTTATACCTGAAGGAATCTTCAATGATATCATATGTAAGATAGATAGAGAGGTAGTGGGGGGCCCCAGAGGGCCCATAGTGATAATAGTGAAGATCATTCAATGTAAGGTGGACTAGGTCCACTATATTATTAAATAAGACCCACTATGGTAGTTAGATATAATAAATGGATAGTTAGATATAATAAATGTAATATGATTTCTTAGAAGGTTCTACTTCTAGAAGATTACTCCTCTAGAATGTTCTTAGGTGATGGTATCACTATAGAAATGGGTTCAAGAAATGTAATGGGACATGAAGATAAATATTATATTGTGAGTTGTAGCTCAATAGGAGGAAGCCCCCTCAAAGAGGCAAGTGAACAGAAGAGGATCCCTTCCATAATAGGATTCATTGTATGGTGTTACCCTACCCTAAGGGTTTGCTAGTAATAAAAGAGATTTTTCATATTGCTCTTGTATATTTGTTGTGGTGATTTTGTATTCAATATTTGGTTCTTAAGAATTGGTATCAGAGCACTTTCTTTGGCAGACATTGTGGGCAAATATTTTTTATTTCTGTAGATTTTTTTTCGGAGAAGAAAAAAGAGGGATGCGACATTCTAGAAATTTTCGTTATATTTCTATGAAAAATTTGCAGAAACAGGTTATATATATGAGTTCCTCTCATAAAAATACCCAAGTTGAAAAACAAATGATCTGAAACGGAGTTCGGGAAGTCAAGATATTGAAGTTTTAAAATCTACAAATTTTTCAGGATTTTTTCCGCGGACGACAATGGGATTTTTTTTATTTTTTTTACATATGGAAGCCAAATTTTCCCAAAAACATTACATATCTGTTTTCCTCTCACAATTTCACCCAATTTCAAAAAAAACATTAGCCGAACCGGAGTCCGAGAAGTGAATTTATGATCATTTTAAATTCAACGGTTTTTCAGGGTTTTTCCAGAAAATGCCGTGATTTTCTGTAGTAATTTATTGTTCTATTTTTTGGGTTTTTTTGTGATGGTGTCGGGACTGCAAATTTCATAAATTTTCATAGGGTGATCATATGTCTATTTCTTCTCAAACCTTCAAATAAATTCTACAGATTACTGAAGCATTCAAAGCCCAATTGTTTGACACATTGAATGATAGATTGCATGGCTTTGTAGATAGTCTCAATGATAGTTTTCATAGTATTGAAGATTCATTGAATAACATTTAGGAGATATTTCTTATGACAGACCTCAAAAATGAATATAATCAAGAAATATATGCATGATATGATTTTGAGGCCGATTGCGATGATTGGTATATGGATAGTTGTGATTTTTGGGATGACAACCACTTCCATATTTTATTTGATGACTCTACTCCACCTTTTATAGAGAACATCAATGTCCCACACCAGGATATAGTTACCATCGTCCAACCTACATATTCTACATTGGTATTGTTCCTTCCATATTCATCTTTGATCATCTCTCACTATGTGGATGGATATTCTTATTTGGATCCACATGATAGGTGTCAGTATTGGGAGCATCATTTTTAGTTGGTTATTGGGTGCCGATATCTTCCATGTGGGGTTCACATGAGAAACTGGACATGGGACCCTAGTTTACAATGGAGGTTGGATTACTTCAACATGGTGGCTTCCATTTCTCATTGGGACCCTGGTTCTCTAGTCTACTTCAGCACTATGCTCCACACTTATCCATGGGATCCTGGTATATGGTTGTACATCAAGTGTTGATGACAATGATTTCATAAGGGGGATGGAATGTAAGGTAGCTAGAGTGGTAGTGGGGG
>JASDQU010370608.1:0-21371 GCA_032191745.1 Picea mariana | reverse complement strand
AATGGTTCGTTAGATATAATAAATGTAAGAGGACTTCTTAGAAGGTTCTACTTCTAGAAGATTGCTCCTGTAGAATGTTCTTAGGTGATGGCATCACTATATAAAGGGTTTCAAGCAATGTAATGGGACATGAAGAGGATTATTGTATTTGGAGCTGAAGCTCAATAGGAGGATTCCCCCTCGAAGAGGCAAGTGAACAGGAGATGATCCCTTCCATAATAGGATCCATTGTATGGTGTTGCCCTACCTCAAGGGTTTGGTAATAATAAAGTGTGGTTTCTTCTATCTTGCTTTGTGGATATATTGTGTATTCAATATTTGTGGTGATTATATTTTTATATCTATTTGGTTCTTAACATTGAACTACAACTCACAATACAATATTTCTCTTCATGTCCCATTACATTGCTTGAACCCCTTTATATAGTGCTACCATCACCTAAGAACATTTTGTAGGAGGAATCTTCTAGAAGTAGAACCTTCTAAGAAGTCCTCTTACATTTATTATATCTAACTACCCATTTATTATATATAACTACCATAGTGGGTCTTATTTAATAATATAGTGGACCCAGTCCACCTTACATTGAATGACCTCCAATATTATCACTATGGGACCTCCACTACTACCTCTCTAGCTACCTAAAATTTTATCCCCCTTATGAAAGCGTTGTCCTCAATACTTGATGTACAACCATATACCAGGGTCCCATGGGTAATTGTGGACCATAATGTTGAACAAAACTGGAGAACCATGGTCCCATGTAGAAAGGAAAGCTACCATGCTGAAGTAGTCCAAAAACCATCGTAAGCTCAAGTCTCATGTCCAAGTGCTTATGTGAACTCCCCGTGAAATATTTTGGAAACCAATAACCAACTCAAAATGATGCTCCAAAGACTAACTCCTTTCATGTGGATCCAAATAAGAAGATCCATTCACATAGTGGAAAAGGGTCGTAGCAGAATCTGGAAGGAATAATACCACTATATAATATGTAGGATGGACATTGATAATAATCATTGGCTCTCGATTTGTCACATTTATGCTCTCTATAGAAGGTGGATTAGAGTCATCAAATAAAATACGAAAGTGGTTGTCATCCCAAAAATGACAACTATCCATATACCAATCATCATCGGCCTCAAAATCATACCAAGAACATATTTCTTGATTATATTCATCCCTGATGTACACCATAAGAAAAATATCCTACATTATGTCCGATGAATCTTGAATACTACGAACACTATCATTGAGGCCATCTGCAAGGTCATGCAATATAGCATCCAATGTGTCATACAATTGAGATTTGAATGCTTCAGTAATTTGTAGAATTTCTTTGATGGTTTGAGAGGAAATATCCATCTGAGCACCCTATGAACTCTTCATTCCCGTAGGCCTCATGAAAATCCCCAAAAAATAGAACAATAAGTTATGGTAGAAAATCGCGGCTTTTTCTGGAAAAACCCTAAAAAACTGTTGAATTTAAAATGCTCATAACTTCACTTCCCAGACTCCATTTCGGATGATGTTTTTTTTTCAATTGGGTGAAATGGTGAGAGTAACTAAAATATGTAATTTATTTTGGAAAATTCGGCCTCCAGATGCTACAAAAATAAAAAAAAATCATGTCGTCGTCCACGGAAAAAACCCTGAAAATTGCAGATTTTAAAACTTCAATATCTTGACTTCCTGGACTTCGCTTTAGATGATTTTGTTTTTCAAATTGGGTGTTTTTATGAGAGGAAATTGGATATACAACCTATTTCTGCAAATTTTCCACAGAAATATACCGCCAATTTATGGAATGTCGCGGCCCTCGTTTTTTTTCTCCGAAAAACAAATCAGAAAAAATAAAAAGTATTTGTCCACAATGTCTACCAAGGAAAGTGCTCTGATACCAATTGTTAAGAATCAAATAGATATACAAATATAATCACCACAAATATTGAATATACAATAGATCCACAAATCAAGATAGAAGAAACCAGTCTTTATTATTACCAAACCCTTGAGGTAGGGAAACACCATACAATGGATCCTATTATGGAAGGGATCCTCTCCTGTTCACTTGCCTCTTCGAGGGGGAATCCTCCTATTGATATTCAACTTCAAATACAATAATCCTCTTCATGTACCATTACATTGCTTGAACCCCTTTATATAGTTCTACAATCACCTAAGAACATTCTATAGGTGGAATCATTTAAAAGTAAAAACTTATAAGAAGTCCTCTTACATTTATTATATCTAACTACCCGTTTATTAGATCTAACTACCATAGTGGGCCTTATTTAATAATATAGTGGATATAGTCCACCTTACATTGAATGGCCTCCACTATTATCACTATGAGCCCTCTGGTCCCCCCCACTACCTCTCTATCTACCTTACATCATAGTTATATTAGAATCATGGGAATATCCAGTATATTTTCTTGTCATTCATTCAAAGGATCCTGCTAAAGGGCATCTTGTTATCTTGGGAAGACCTTGGTTGGCCACAACCAATTCATTTATTGGCTATAGAGAAGTTGAAATGACCATCTCTAATGGACTTTATATAAAGAATCTTACCATATACCCACCAGCTCAACCTACTATGGAGAATCTATGGTGGCTTGAATTTCCATATGAGAATGATAAATGGGAAGAACCCGTGTTTCCAAGTGATCTTTCTTGGGAACTTCAAGAGAAAACAATGGAAAATATGCTAAATCAATTTATTTATGTTATCACATGTGTTGATTTTCCACAATAGTTTCCCCAATTTGAGTACATGTTTGGTGAAGAGTTTTAGGAACAATTGGACCCATCAACTTTGTATTCGACATCTTTTATTTTTGAGAAAGATGAATCTGTCATATATTATACCATGACTTATGAGATTAGTCCTGGGAAATTCTTACATATAAATTCCGAACTAGATGCAGATCAACAAGAACAATTAGTAAATGTCCTTAAAGACCAATCATGGGCATTATCCTGGGAATATACCGATATGAAGGGTATACACCCTGACACATGAATTCATCACATATATACTCAAGAAGAAGTAACACATGTTAGGCTACCCCAGAGAAGGATAAATATGACACTCAAGGAAATTGTAAAAGAAGAAATACAGAAGCTATTGAATGTCAGCTTTATTTATCCAATCTCTGACAGTAAATGGGTATGCATGTTGTAGTGATTCCAAATAAAGTAATTGGAAAATGGAGAATTTGTGTCGACTTCCGAGAACTTAATAAGGCCACTCTAAAGGATTATTTTTTTTCTCCCTTCATTGACCAAGTATTAGATACCTTGTCAAGGAAGAGATATTTTTCCTTCCTTCCTGGATATAGCGGATACAACCAAATTCTCATAGCACCCGAGGACCAAGAAAATACTACTTTAACTACATTTCAACGAGCAATATTAGGAATATTTATTGACCTTATTCATGATTGTGTGGAAGTGTATATGGAAGACTTTACAGTATATGGAAATACTTACCAAGAAGCCCTAGATAATCTAAATAAATTCCTTATTAGATGTCAAGAAATGAATCTATCCTTAAGTCATGGAAAATGTAAAATGTTCTTGACTGAAGGAGTAGTCTTAGGACATCATGTTTCATCTTAAGGGATTAAAGTGGATCCTGCTAAGATTGAGTTAATCATCAAACTTCCACCCCCAAAGACTAAAAAATGAGTAAGAAGCTTTCTTGGACATGTCAAATACTACCAGCAATTTATTGAGAATTTTACAAATATTGTTGCACCCATGTTTGGACTACTTACAAAAGATGTTGTTTTTCTTTGGACTAACCAGTGTCAAAATTTCTTTGAAACTCTAAAAGATAAATTATCTATGGAACCAGTTGTTAGGGGACCTAATTGGGCCCTGCCATTTCACATATCCACTGATGCCTCCAATATTGCAATAGGAGAAGTATTAGGAAAAAAAGAATACCATCAGTTGTATGCCATTTATTTTGTGAGTAAGAACTTGTCCCCTGCCAAGTTAAACTATACAGTAACTGAAAAATAATTCTTGGTAGTTGTCCATGCCATTAATAAATTTCATAATTATATCATAGGATATGAGGTATTTGTACATACAGATCACTCTACCATTAGATTTGTCATGAATAAACCCATTACCAATGGTCGAGTAACTAGGTGGCTCCTTTTATTACAAGATTTCAATATCACCATCCTTGACCAACCTGGAAAAGAGAACTTAGTAGATGATTTCCTTTCACACATAAATCATGAGGGTGATAATATTCTTGTTGATGATAGTTTTTCAGATGAGCATCTATTTTCCCTCTTCATAAATACCCCATGGTTTGTAGACACGGTGAATTATTTGGCTAGTAGAAAGTTACCCGCTCATTTGTCACCTCATGAAAAGCATCGAATTATCACGCAAAGTGATAAATAATCCTGGGTTGGCCATGACCTTTTCCGCATTGGACCATTGATTATTTTAGGGGATAAATTTCACTCATGGGCTAATTTTCCATGTTTTTCCCCAAAAAAAGATTCTCTATTCTAAAAATGATTCACCCAAATTTTATAGTATAAAATTATTTTACCTTAAAAATCACCAAAATTTAATACAAACTATATAAACGACTTAGAAATTTGAGTATTTTTATAAAAATATCGCCAAACATTTTATAGTTGGCATATGACAGATTTGTAAGATTCGCCAAGGTTTGTACATTTTAAAATAAATTTCCATCCTTAAAATCATTAGACTTTATTATTTGTAGATTTGTCCGAGAAGATGAGATACCAGAAATCCTATGAAGTTGTCATGATGGACTATGTGGTGGCCATTTTTCCAATAAACGTACATCATATAAGGTTTTACATTCAGGTTACTATTACCTAGCATTTATAAGGATGTTGCCAAATATGTGAGAATTTGTGATAGGTGTCAAAGGATAGGAAGACCCACATCAACTAATGAAATCCCCTTATGTGCCCAAGTGATGATAGAACCTTTTGAGAAATGGCCTCTTGATTTTGTACGACCAATTTCACCCATGTCTCGTAAGAAGAATTGTATTTTGGTTTGTACAAATTATGTCACCAAGTGGGTAGAGGAAAAAGCCTTATTTAGGTCTACCAAAAAATATGTTGTTGAATTCATTTATGAAGACATATTTACTCTCTTTGGTGTTCCTCATGAAATTGTTACATACTAGGGCACACAATTCACTTCTAAGTTGATGAAGGAATTAACGGAGAAATATGGGATCAAGCATTGTAAGTCTTTTCCATATCACTCACAAGATAATGGTCAACTAGAGTCAAAAAACAATGTTTTGGAAGTTATCTTAACCAAAAATGTCCAATTACATCACAGGGATTGGGCTGATAGACTTCTAGAGGTTTTGTGGGCATATCGTACCAGCTGGAGAAACACCACTCGGCATACCCCATAAAAAATAGTTTATGGAAAACAAGTACTTCTACCAATTGAATTCCAAGTAAGGACTTTATGTATTGTTGCACAATTGGTATTATACCTAGACGAGGCACAAAAACAATGATGTATACAATTGAACGATTTGGATGAGATTAGACAAGATGTTATCCAATGGAAAATGTTAGTTCAAAACAAGAGAAACAAGTGGCATGGCAGATTTATTAAGAAGAAACAATTTCAACCTGGTGATTGGGATTTGTTGTTTGATTCCAGATTCAAAACTTTTAAATTCAAACTTACCACTTGGTGGTTGGGTCCTTATGAGGTAGTTACCATGTATGATAATGGAGTTGTTAAGATAAAAACAATTGATGATGGACAAGTATCTTTCGTAGTGAATGGACACTGACTTAAAATTTAGCACAAAACCATTTCCAAAGAGGATTTTCTATAGGTCATGTCAATCGACAAGGCATTGGCCTTAGTGGATGGGGAAGTTTCTTCTCCCTCTCCCTATTCTTGAAACGTTTTCTGAATTTTGATTGTACATATGTAAATAATTTAAAGTGTGTTTTTTATGATAAACAATTTTAGAGATATCTACAGGTATTTATTTCACCACGAGTGGACAATTTCAAGGAGACAAAAAGGGAATCATTTTACTTCGGAAAAAGATGTTTGTATATTTGAACTTTTTTGTTTGCTTAAACATCAATTGAATAATGATTTTTTTATTTATTCTTATAAATTGCTTGATGTAAATTAGCCATTTTTACAAGATTTCTATCTTCCTTTCTCTCAAGGCATATTTAATGGTAATTGCCCATAACCTCCAACACTAGAGGATATAAGCAAGTGACACCTTATCTTATCAAACCTAGAGGTTACTCATACAATTTTCCCAAGAACCCTAAGTAGGTGAGTAAAGTATATTTATGAACGAGTAGCAAGAAGGTCTGATTAGCAGTTAGCCATGGAAACATCAAATAACTTTTTAAAAAAAGAAGAAAGTGAATAGGACCTAATGATACCTTTTTGTTCTTTTCTAATTGTACCATCCACTACACACTAAAAATACTTGATCATACCATATCTTTATATAGGCTATGTCCACTTAAGTATCCCTTACATCATGACAATCTATACGAAATACATAAATAAGAGTCATCCTCTAACATAAATACCATCCCAGTCCTAAATAAAAAATTTCATAGCTCCCTCCCCATCTTCTTGCAAACATAAATCTTTATAGAAAAATATTAAAAGATGATGGACCAGTCTCTGTTTTAAAAGGGTGAAAGAGGCTAACCCGTCGGGATACTGAACAGGTCTGATGGTAGCGGGTACCAGCCTATGGTATGACTAGGTAAACCTATCAGATTATTGAACAGGCTTGCTGGCAGTGGGGCATTCCACCTAGCAAGGGTGATGGTTTGACAAACAATAAATAAAATTCCTAAATCTTAAAACTTGTCTTCATGTATGACATCACTTGTAGGCAAAGATTAAAAGATGTATGCATGGTTAAGAAAAAGTAAATTAAATCCATCACGTCGCCATTGGGATCTAACTTTAAGCCAATCCTAAAACTCTCTCACCTACCTCTTCTTAATTATATGTAGGTCGTTCTGTCCTATAGGTGGGGCCATATTTTTACCATCTCATCAGACTAATGTGTGAAATTTATCTCTACAATTGGCAAAATGTAAATCTTAGGCTATTAGGAGAATTGACCGGTTCCCTATATATTTGATTGTGAGGTGTCACAATACTTAGGAGTGGGGAAGGGGTTTTCTAAGATGACAAATGATAAACACTACCATCTATATTAAAATCCATGAGAAGAGGAAGTAGAATCTCTGTTAAAAATTCTGTCATATTGTTTTTACGATACACTGGGATATTTTATCAATAGTTGTTTTGCTAAATTCTATACTGTTGACATCACTATGCATGTTATAAGCCTAGTGTGCATTTTTATTTTTATAGAATGTAAGATTGCTTAGCTAGTTCCTTGTGACAATTGCAGATCAATAACAAACGGTTACATGCTCACTACATATATGTGTTACATGCCTATGAAAAGAGCAACAAGTTGTGTTATATTGTTACAGATCGATGATAAGGAAATCAACAATGGATAATCCTATTCACACTCATCCTATCCATGCTCCATGCTCTTGTTCACCATGACTACTCGAAATTGTCCAAGCTAAGTGCTATTGGTGAATGTCCATTATGAAGGGGATAATTTCCACTTACATAGGAGGACCGGATGGAGTGTTATCTGGAGGACCGGATGGAATGCCATCTAGAAGACCGGATGAAGTTCCATATGGAGGATCAGGTTAGGTATGTATATATTGTAAATGAGTACGATTGCATGTAGAAATTATCGTTCGAATTAATTACACCCGTTGCAATGGTAAGTTCAATGAATTGAATGGTATATTGTTCAAAATTTATGTTGGTAATCAAATTAAAACCTTTTAATGAATTTTTATGATCAAATGTAGAAGTCGAAGACTTGGATATTGATCTAATTCTCACATGATTTCATTTTCCTCCAAAGTAAAAACCATTCAAAATTCAAACACAACGTAATCATAGTCTCACATGGCGATCGTGTATGATGAATTTTCCCATGAATTCAACCATTTCCACCAAAATTGCATTAAAAATCGGGTACTATGCCCCAATTACCATTTCAATCATCCTTTCTTTGTTGTTTTGTGCTCACCATTTGCCCAATTTTTTTTATCCTGCTCATCGTCTCCACTGTAACTATGCCCAACCACTATAAACCATCCTCCTACACCGAGCTTCTATCCATTTCGGAATTCACAGAGTGTAGAGAGATCTTCCTTCATGCAAGGTGGGGACCATTCTTTTCTAGTCTGCAAGGCCACAACGATGGCATATCACTACAATTATCTCTTAGCTTCAATGGGAGACTGGCTCATGTAGGGTTTCTAGCCTTATTGTCTCTGAGGAATCCATTTCCTCATCCACAAAATTTCCATGGGTTGGGGATCGATGGTTCAAACACCATCAATTGCCATGTCCAAGATATAACAGAGTGTTCGAGCTTGAATTTCAAAATGTTTCTAGACCCAAAGGGTACTCAAAATAATGGATCAAGGATGAATTGATTAACCCCATGATCATAATTACCAAGCTCATCACTTGTGAAGGTAGGTATTTTATTTTCAAAGATTTTCATTTTCATATGTTATCCCATTTTCAATACAATAAATGCTTGAATTTTCCTTTCTACTTCCTAAAAATCCTTGAGAAAACGTCTTCCCAAGTTCATAAAAAATTTTCCAACTCTCTCAAAAGCTTATTCCACCATGGCCTCATTAAATTGCATGTTATAGCTGAATTGACAAAACAGAGCAAGACATGGGACGAATTCCTCTACCAATTCTCAAATCCCCATATCACAGTCAATACAAGAAAGAGATCAATCTATTTAGAGGTTGCCATCCCACCTAAGCCTCTTTCTCCAAAAACTCCAAACCCTCCAAATCAAACTCTTTCCATGTCTGATAAAAAGAACAAGAAAATTATTGATTCCCCTACAGCCTCATCTGGTAAGAAAATAAAAAATCCTGCTGATAATTCCCCATTTCCTTCAACACCTATTGATCCTCAACCAAAGAAGCTACAATATGCATTTCAAAAAGATTTTCCTTCGGTTCCTACAAAGAGGAGAGGAGGTAATTGATTTAAGGGGGAATTCTTTCGAAGAAGCACCCGAAGTATGATTGGAAATCCCAATATCAAACCTCCAAGAACTTTAGATCCTATCCAATGGCCTTCCAATTATGATAGCCCCCATAAAAGACTCAGATAATTTTCTGGATATGAGTCTAATCCCTATAAAGAAGTCAAATCTTAAATTATTACACCAAGTCTCCCTCACAAAAACATTGTTACTCCTTCCTCCCAGATGCCAACATCGTCTTCTAAAGTTGATATACCTTCTATATCCATCAAGGAATCCAAGCCTTATTCTCTTGATCCATTTGATCATACCCCAGTTATTGATAAATTACAACAAGAAAATGCTCAGTTGCTTCAACAATTGGCAAAACGAGAAACTATGGATAGGCATGTGCATCATGACAATGTTGTACTGCAAGCAAAAGTGAATTCTATTCAGTGATTGGTTGATCAAATGACCACCACCAATCACAGTCTCCAGATGAAATTGAAACATCCTAAAAGGCCTAAGATAAATTCCCTAGGGAAAGAGGGAGAATCTTCTAAACCCAATCCACCCCCTCCTTCATGAGTATAGTTATGTCAAGTGATCCATTTTTCTTTGCAAAGGACCCTGCAAATCCTTGGGCATGTGGGTAATGTTGGGTTGGTGTTTTGACTATTTTTTCCAATGGCCAAATCCTTTTTTCATATGACATTATATATTCTATGCTCTCATTTATCCATTTTAAATGTATTATCAAGATATATACATCAAATCTCCACATAATCGCACAAGGTATGTATAATCATCATTTTTGCAATGATTTTACGATTAATTCATCTTAGTTAATTGATTATGAATATCTAACATTATAGTTTCCTTGCAACAGGTTGGAATCTGAATCCGTTCCTCCATATAGTCCCTCGTCTAACACTCCATTCAACACTTTATTCGACACTCCATCCACCACTCGAACTGGCACTCAGAGCGCATAGGAAATGACGGTTAGCACATTGGCATCCTTTGATGGATGAATCAGGGATATGGGTTTTATGCCCCCTTGTTCCCTCCAGCTATGAAGTTTGATGCAGTTTAGATTGGGTAGTTGCAACTATAATATTCCATATATAAAAAGTATTCATAACAAAAATAAAATGCTAGAAATGGCAGATGAACAACAATATAACCAGAACAACAGCACAATAATACTGAAATGATAACAGAATAAAACCATAAAGACCACTTTGATTACTAAGATAAATGTTCACTTGCCTCTTCAAGGGGGAAACCTCCAGTTGAGCATAGCTCTATTACAATAATATCCAAGACAAAAGTTCTCATACCCTCGACTCCTATTTATACTATATATGTCTATCAAAAGAACCATCTAGAGGAAGATCCTTCTAGAAGTAGAATCTTCTATTAGGTCTTCTTACATTCAACTTATTCTTCCTTATTGCTAGGCCTTATTAATATTGACCTTTATTGCTTCATAAGATAATATTCTACCTATGTGAGGTGTTAGGTCCCTAACATTCACTCCCCCTTAAAAATATCCTTGTCCTCAAGGCTTGAGATGTGAAAATTGTTGCAGAATGGTAGTCGTTTCCCAAGTGGCATCTATTGGGGTTGTATCTTTCCACTAGATTAACACTTCCTTGATGGTTCGATGATCCAGACGATGCTCACGTTGGTCCAAAATTGCTTGTGGTTGTAGCCAAATGGAAGGTTGGTTTCAATTTGGCACTTAGTTCCAATCACCTTCTTTAAGAAGGAAACATGAAAGACATGATGTAGCTTAGAATGATGGGTAAAGCTAACTGATAGGCCACCTGTCCCACACACTTGAGAATGGTATAACGACCATAAAATTTGGGTGCCAGTTTTTGACAATGGTCAGCCTTGAGGGAACTTTTCTTGTAAGGTTACAGTTGAAGAAATACCTGATCCCATTCTTCAAATTGACATTTAGAGAGACCTTGATATGCTTGTTGCTTCATGCGATTCTAGGCCATGACCAAATTCTCTTTGAGGGTACGAAGAATAGCCTCTCGAACTATCAGAATTTGGTCAACTTCCTAGACCTTCGAGACAGCTGGTAAATATGAGAGAACTGAAGGTGGATTTTGTCCATATATCGCTTCAAAATGAGTCATGTGGGTAGCTGTATGGTATCAAGTGTTGTACCACCATTCAGTGAGTGGTAACCATTGAGCCCATTGATTTTTCTTTTTCGATGCAGACCACCTTAGATATGTTTCCAAACACGTGTTGACCACTTCAGTTTGACCATCAGTCTGGGGATGATAAGTTGCGTTGATATGCAATTGGGTGCCTTGTAGCTTGAACAATTCTTGCCAAAAATTGCTTGTGAAATTTGGGTCGCAATAAAAAACAATAGAATTTGGCAAGCCATGAAGCTTGAAGACCCGATCCATGAAAATTTGAGCCAAAGTGGATGATGTAAATGGGTGTTGAAGAGAATAGAAATGAGTATACATGGAAAGGTGATCAACTACTACCATGATGAATGATTTATTACCTAATTTAGGTAAGCCTGTAATAAAATCCATAGAGATATCCCGCCAAATAGCAGGTGGAATCGAAAGTGGTTGTAGTGTTACAGGAGATTTGACTATTTCTTCCTTGTTATATTGACACACATCACATTCAGCCAAAAAATTGCGAACGTCTTGTTTCATACCATCCCATTAAAAAAGAACGTTTGACCCTGTCATAGGTTTTGGTAAACCCGAAGTGCCCAAATGTGGGTGTATTATGAAGCTCAGAAAGTACCGTGGATTTAAGTTTTGATTTTTTACTTAAATACAAATGACCTTTGTATCGAAGCTCATCATGGAGCCAAGAGTACCCTAGGGAAACTAGAGAATTGGACTACAATTTTTGTATCAGATGTGAAATTTTGGGATCGTGTAGCCATTCCTGGTGAATAGCTTGGAGCCAATCTGGTACAATGAAGGAGAGAGAAAAAAGGGACCCTTCGTCTTCATATTTTTGGTAAAGTGCATCCGCAACCACATTGTCTTTTCCTTTCTTGTAAATGATATCATAATCATATCCAAAGAGATTAGTCACCCATTTTTGTTTCTCTTGGGAGGAAATGCATTGTTCTAGAAAATACTTGAGGCTTTGATGATATGTCTTAATTTGGAAGCATTTCCCAAATAGATAAGGGTTCCAAAGATCAATGACATGTAGAATAGACAACATTTCCTTTTCATAGATTGATTTACCTAAATTTCATTCAGACAGTTGTTTGTTGGTAAAGGCCAAGGGTCGACCCTCTTGCATAAGGATATCGCCAATTCCTTTTCCTAAAGTGTCATATTCCAGGACAAAGGTCTTGGTGAAATTAGGAAGGGCCAGAAATGGAGTGGTGCACATGGCCATATTCAAGGTTTGAAAAGCATGAGCAGCTATTGGAGTCCAAGTGAAAGAATTATTTTTAAGGAGTGCAGTGAGGGGTGTCACAATCTTTCCATAATTTTTAACAAACTTGCGATAATAACATGTTAAGCCAAGAAATCCACGCAAGATTTTGAGAGTCTTTAGGTGAGGCCCATCTTTCATAGCTTCAATATTTTTAGGATCCACCCTAATGTTGTCCTTTCCAACAAGATGACCCAATTACTCGACTTCTGAGGTGCCAAAAGAACATTTAGATTGTTTCAGGAAAAGTTGTTGCTAAGAGAGTAGATGGAGAAATCGATCCAAATGAGAAAAATGGTCTGTGAAGGTTTTGCAATAGATGAGGATATCATCAAAGAAAACTAAGAAAAAATGACGGAGAAAAGGATGGAAGACATGATTCATGAGGCTTTGGAAAGTGGAGGGAGCATTACACAAGACAAAGGGCATGACCAAAAATTCATAGTGGACCTCATGAGTTCTAAAGGAAGTCTTAGGAATGTTTGCCTCTTTCATATTGTTTCAGGATTAATCCATAAGTGCGGACACAAACCGATCTCCCTAGATCCACCTGGATCTAGAACAAAGCAAGACAAAATAATACTCTTTCCCTAGATTTATACTATTGAATGAACTAGAAGGCAAGGATCATGTACATACCTTATGAATGCTTCCTTGGGTCTCTGTTGTACCAATTTCGCTCCAATTCTCTTGCACCATCAAGACCACAACAGTACAAACCAATCGAAGTGAAGACAATTCAATATATTCAACAACTAATCTATACATATGATCAAGGAGTTATGTAATAAAGTGACATTGGCTTTATGGGAAAGAGACATATTACTGTATTGAATTGATAGAAAGAAAGACTTACAACCTGAGCCTTGATGTTGTAGATCTCCTTTCGATGGATTCTAGCTCTGACACACACACTTGCTCATGCATGAAGAAGATCAACCACTTTTGATAACCTTGCTGGTTTCTCTAGCTACTGTGTCATCCATCCTTCATACAATCTTACACCAATTCTCCAATAACTCTCTTACTAGCTTGCTGCTTAACCTTTTCAATGAGCATTCCTCTCAATTTATAAGAGATAATGGATTAGTTACTTGGATAGGAAATGATCCCAAGATATCAGGAAAGCCAGTACTTATATAACCATTCGAATGCCAACTCATCCTTATAGAAGATTCCCTTCTAGAAGGCTCGAGAACTTCATCTTTTTCTTCCTTTAGAAGATGTTCACACCCTGATAGTTAGGTACAGTGTGAACCCCTCGCACCCCAGCTTAATGCAGCCTATGAGAATCAGGCATTCTCGCAGGCAAATATATAAGTAGCATGCGAACCTCCCTTGAAAGTATGATTTCTGGAAGCAGACAAAGGTAACTTTTCTCAGTAAAGTGTTCTAGTAAAGAGCTTGATTTTTCTATCATCATTACATCATTATGACAACCAAAATTGTGGATAACAAAATGCCCCCCAAAGTCTGAGATTGGAACCAGTGACAGTCGATAGACTTTGTAAGCTACATGTGTGTGTCAAGAACCAAGAGCACATCTAATCAAAAACCTGCAAACATCCAAGCATCGACAGAATATCATGTATACCAATTTCTGAGGTAGGCATTCCCATACTCAGATCATAGACTGATGACATTAGAGACATAGGTCATGGCCACCAATCATACACTATGGGTCCATGCCGTCAAAATATAACATAGCCACTTGAATACACTGTGGATCTATGTGAGAAATTTCAAATCAAGACGACATAGCCACGAAACATACACAGTGGATCTATGTGTCGCAAATTATTCATACTCCATCGCAACCTGGATCATAAAGAGAATATCCGGGGTCTTCAATATCATCGCCCAAAGTACAAATATAACCATGTGATTACATGTGTTGAAGTCGAACATGGAAGAAACCACTTGATTACCGGTCATTGATGCAACCATTAACAAGTGCGAGGGAAATCACCATTGATGTCAATGACTCCCAAGGTACTATAGTACAATCCATCGAGTGTGAATAAATGAGTTGATGTCGAACATCTGACAGAATCTTTCGATCAGGGGTAAATGATGTAAACCCACTGTTGAAAGCGAGAAACTTGCCATTGAGGCATGCAAGCTTCAAGGTACTAAATAATTTCTAAGTCTTGATTCCGGATAATGTGCTGAAGTCGATGGAACAAAACTCGTCACAGGAGGGCCTTGATGTATCCCCCATCAATGACATGAAATGAGTAATAGAGTTTGAAGGTGAAACAGAGAACTTTGCAAATTGGACCAGACATAGGGAAGGATGACACGGAGAGAACGGATAACTGCAGATAGCCGACTCAATATAGGTTTCAGATGGACTTCTCTTGAACATATGAACAACACGACCAATGATTTGGCAACATTGACTCAAAGACGACACATGGAAAGACCTTGTAATCAATCGAGAGAGAGACAGACGGATTTTCCAAACCAACTTCAAATGATGAATAGGGGGTGTCATGTTCAAGAGCGACACTTACTGTCAATTAATACGAAGATGAAACATATCCCTTTCCCAAATTTTCCCCCACCATTTCTAGCAAGTACCTCTTTATTTTTACGCAAGCTTGAAGAGGATCACATATTCTTGTTAATATAAGCTCATCCTTCGGACGAGTCCCTCGGAGTATTTTTAACAAACCCTAGGAAAGAGTGGTTCAGTCCCATCATGGGTTTGTCAATGTTTGTTTAATGAGTCCAGAGATAGTAAACTCGAAGATTTTTCAACATTATAGACTCTGGAAAAACGCTTAAAAGAGAAATCTCTCAGTTCCTTTTTCGTACAATAGTCCAACGAGACCGAAAAAGGGTTAAACTATCGCTCGAAAGACGCATACCTCAAATACTTTATCGAGCGTGAAAATAGCAAGGTCGCTTGGCAATCTTTTCCTGTTTAGAGATTCTGAAAAGAGCTTAAAGAAAACTCCAGGGGGGTTCCTTTTTCGTATAACCACAGCGAGCTTGAAAAAGTGATAAAACGATGCTCGATCACGTTCTTATGTTTTTCACAAGTGCAAGAATGGACAAAAGGCGCTCAAGGTTTTATGTAAAAACCATAGAAATCAATCAAAATCACATCATAACGGAGAAAAACCTGTCCATAATCATCCATGTTTCGCACCTGCAAGTCATTTCACTCATTTTCACATTAGTAATTAGGTTTAAATAATAAATAAAAATAAAACCCCACATTTGATATAGTAAAAAGTAATTAAAATGAGTGAATAAACAAATTTACCATATCATTTTATACTTTTACCATTGAGTTCCAAAAACCATCATTTTACCCTCTACATTTGGTGTCGATTTTCAGGAGCTACGAGAGGTCATTTGATGAGCCGTTAGCAGCATCTTGGTAAGTTCTTCATTCCTGATCTTTTCATGGTTTAAAAACTTGATTTTATTGGTTAAAATTTCAGTTTTAAGTTAGTTTTTTGAACCCTTTTTGCGTGGAGACATTCTCGTTGGTGGCCCATACGGGACCTGCGAGAATGACTCGTTCTCACAGGTGGGCCTTAAGCCGCCTGCAAGAAGTTCGCACTATGCATAGTATGTCACCTGCGAGCAGCGCATAACCCAAAAAAATTTTGAAATGTTTAGCCAATATAAAATATTCTCTTCATGAATAAGATCATTAATCATGTTTGTATGTTTCTTATGCAGGTAAATAGCCACAAACATGGTGCTCGAGTGGCGAGAATGAGAACATGAGGAGGATAAGGCAAATTCCAAAAATCACCCTACAACTATATATTCTTTAAGAGACTGTGGTCTCTTAAAATACTTCTGTATCCTGGGAATGAGAGCCCAAGTCTGATTACTGGAGTACCTAGTCCGAATGTGGGATCCGGACCAACAAGTTTTCATTGTGGGAGCTCATACATTAGCTATTGACATCGAGGACATATATTTCTTGATCAGATTATCCAGGCATGGGTCCTATGTCAGTCTGACCGGCAACAGAGGTGGCGGTTTGAAAATGAGTGAATAATGTAACCAATATTGTGTACCTGAGGCCGAAAGAAGGAAAGGGAAAGTGGCAATCTGGGGAGTAACTGACTTGACTCTCCACACTATTCTCTTCACAATTGCTCGGATGGCTGGAAGTGCTGCTCCCCATATGGCATTGCAGAGCTATTTCCAGTATGCCATCGAGTGTACTGAGCCCTGGGTATTTAACTGGGCTGATGCAGTATTGCGTAGTATCAAAAAATAGCTGACTAAGTGTAGGTGGGGAGAACTAAAACAATTTGGTTATGGATCATTGTTAGTTTCCTTCTTCCTAGAGAGGGTCTCTATATTTCGTCTACAAGATGAGTAGGATCTTCCTAGTCCTAGGGGCCCGAGGATGTTACGAAGGTGTAGGTTGATGGCCCGGCATGTGGCGGGACCAATCATCAAATATGACGATATTTTCTTTGACTAGTTGCAAAACCACATGTTGATGGTCGATGACTATGCGTATGTCGGGTTGGATTTCCGAGGAGATCCGGATCTAGCACTGCCCGAGGACACTCAGTGGGGAGACCTCGATAAGAAGCACACCAATTTTTTCTTTTTAAATGTTTTTGAATTTTTATCATATTTAAGTGTTTTTGTTTTATATGCTTATCCGAAGACTAACACAAAATTTTTGTCGATAACACAGATGTTGGAGCATATAGACCTACTGGCTCTTCTCCTATCCAGCGACGAGGAGAGGCAGTAGCAGCAGTACCCCAGTATGCCGAGGATTATCTGACAGTGGAGCAGAATTTAGAGGGCCTGACAGCTGACATTCCAGATATGACTCTGGAAGAGATTCCATGACGCGATCAGTGTCACACTGTAGGAGTCTCTGCAGCTATGGGTCAACTGCTCCGCAGAGTAGCTAGGGAAGTAGTGTGTTACCGTGAACATCATCCGTGACGTCACCTTGTAGAAGCTATAAGCTTCAATTTTTGATATTTTGGTCTTCGAACAAACATTATGTAAAAACAAAATTTTTTGGTCGTTATATATATACAGACAGCTTCTACTGGTTCACTTTACACTGTGTGAATTGTAATGTGTTTGATTTATAAATTGTTCAAATGTCTGTCCAATACATAATTAGCTAATGCATCTGTTAATGTATTAAGATGTTTAGGAATATGTTGATATTTAATGTAATCAAAATACCATTCCAAGAGGTGAATCCGCAAATATTCCCTTAATAAAGTAGGACTTTGAATAGAGTAGACATTACATAGCTATAGTACCACAAGCTGCGAATCGAGTCGCACAACCAAGTGATGAATTCCAAAAGAGATAGCATCAACCAATAATTCAATAACGGCACTATACTCGACAATATTGTTGGTTGCATGGCCAAGACATACACATCGTAAAGATATAAGTTCATTCATTGGGGCATAGATTGCCCATGCAACAGAAGCTACGTTCCGAGTACTACAGCTAGCACCATCAGCGAAGCCAATATAAGGTAGAAAATACTCTGACATCTAGCAATAAAAAACAATGTCACGTAAGGGCAGAGACCAGATAACGTCAAAAGAAAAATAAAGTAACACACACAAAGTATGATACATAAAAATACAAGTACTTCTGCAAAAATAACTTATGCATAGTATTTCTTCAAGTACAACCCATTCTTGGGTTCACTCAAAGGTATACCATCATAATCAACCAACTCATATGCTCCTTTTTCCAAAACTTTGCGAACAATGTAAGGACCATGCCACATTGGTTTGAATTTCCCATCTCCTAAGACATCCTTATCTTGTTCATACAGAAGAACAAGATCTCCTTCAGAGAAGACGCGAGGCTTGACATGCTTGTCATACTGTGCCTTAACACGTTTCTTCTAGGATTCTATTACAAGAGTAGCAACACGGCGAGTCTCGTCTAATAGCATCAGATACAACAGATGTTCCTCTTCAACAAAAGTATTGGGTAAGAGTTCTATAGCTAGCTTCAGAGAAGGTATCTCACATTCTATTGGCAGAATCGCTTCCATGCCATAAACTAATCGAAAAGGCGTAAGCCCTGTAGCGGATTTAACATATGTCCGATACGCTCACAATGCTGAAAACAACATCATGTGCCAGCTGGTTTTATGAATTCCTATCATCCGTCGAGTCATGGTTATGAGAACCTTATTGATTGCTTCGACTTGGCCATTAGCCTGTGGATAATAGGGTGTTGAGCTATCATGACGAAGACCCAACTTTTCTGTAAGTTCAGACATCATAAAATTCCTAAAATGACTACCGTGATCGGTAACGATAGCCTGAGAAACACCAAAACGAGTGATGGCATGGTTGAAAAGAAATAACGTTGCAGTATTTCTAGTATTATCAAATGTTGGCATTGCCTCGGCCCACTTTGTAAAATAATCAACAGCTACAATAATATAACCATGCCCCTTGGCCGAGTGAGGGTGACATGTCATGAAATCAATGCCCCATTTTGCAAAAGGACCAACTGAGACCACAGGATGAAGGGGAGTAGGATGCGACCGAATCTTTTGATTGTAGGTCTGGTAGGCATGACACTTCTGAACAGCAGTAATGAAGTCATTGAACAAGGAAGGCCAAAAATATCTTGCACGTAAGATCTTCTGGGCAGTAGGATACCCAGACATATTACCACCACATGCTCCAGAATGGTAGTCATTCAAAGCTTTCTCGGCTTCGTCAAAATTCAAACAACGTCGAAAAATAGAGTCAACGCCTCGACGGTAAAGAGTATCACCAAGGATAATATATTGACATGCTTGATAATGGATACGACAACGTTCGGCGCTAGACACAACAGGCCAGAAAGTTTGGGTTTGGAGATATATATTGATAACTCCGTACGAAATATTGTCAGTACTGATAAGGAAAAGTGATTCATCAGGTAACGAATCGACTGCTACACTTTCCGTGGCAAAGTGGGGAAAATCACAAATTAACTCAGCAAAAACTAAGTATTTCTTCGACGTGGCACGATCGAATTCCAAGTCGAACTCCTGGAGAATGAAAATCCACTCAGAGTACTTTCCCCCCAGCAATTGACGTGTCAAAATATGTTGCATGGGGTTACAATGTGAAATCGCTGTAGTTTTCCTGGAGAGAATATAATGACGAAAAAGTTGAACCGCTTGAATAGCATCCAAAGCCAGCTTTTCAACATGTTGGTACTTGATTTCAGTGGGAGTGAGACTTCAACTCAAGTAATATATAACATGTTCATCATGTGCATCATCCTCCTGAACAAGAACCATGCTGATAGTATACTCAAAAGCAACTAGATAAAGAAAGTAATCCCGACCATAATCAGGAGGAAAAAGAAGTGGAGCTCTCATGAGGGATAGCTTCAAAGCTTCAAAAGCGTTGTTGGAAACTTTATCCCAAACAAACTCTGAACCTTTCTTTAGAAGACGTGTAAAACCGCGAGTAATCTCGGCGTAATTAGGGATGAAATGACGAAGAAAGTTTTCTTTCCCCTGCAAACTTTCTAACTGGCGTAATGAAGAAGGAGGAGGGAGATTAAGAATCGCCTCAACCTTAATAGGATCTACCCAAATCCCTTGACGTGAAACAATGAAACCGAGGAGACGGTGGGACTCTACGAAAAAGACACATTTATGAGGATTCAGGTGAATGCGATAGAACCGACAACGAACGAAAATTGCTCGGAGATGATTAGGGTGATCGACTCGATGTAAAGAATGAGCTTGCAAGTCATCCAAATAAGGTTGAACAATATGCTTTATATCGTGAAACACATAAGACATAGCACGTTGAAACGTTGCACCTGCGTTCTTAAGTACCCCAAGGACAAATAAAATTAGTTTTATGTTGGTCCTCAGGAGCGATGTTAATTTGATATCAATGTTACAATGTGATGAACATTTCCCTTTTGATATCAATGTCCGTAGGAAAAATATAAATCATTGTCTAAAAAGTAAAACATGATTCCATACATCTCATTTTCACTAACATTTCCATTGCATTATGATGAACGTTTCCATTGCATTGTGACTAACATTTCATTATGATGAACATTTCCCTACATCGCATTGTGACGAACATTTCTCAATGTCACAATGTGACGACCATTTAACAATGTTGCATTGTGATGAACGTTTCGTCATCGTTACAATGTGACGAACATTTCCCTTTTGTTATCAATGTCCGTAGGAAAAATATAAATCATTGTCTTAAAAGTAAAACATGATTCCATACATCCCATTGTGACTAATATTTCCATTGCATTGTGACTAACATTTCATTATGATGAAAATTTCCCTATGTCGCATTGTGACGAGCGTTTCTCATTGTCATAATGTGACGAACATTTCCCTTTTGTTATCAATGTCCATAGGAAAATATAAATCACTGTCTAAAAAGTAAAACATGATTCCATACATCTCATTATGACTAACATTTCCATTGCATTATGATGAACATTTCCATTGCATTGTGACTACCATTGCATTATGATGAACATTTCCCTACGTCGCATTCTGACGAACATTTCCGAACGTCGCATTCTTACGAACATTTCCCAACGTCGCAATGTGACAAACATTTCCCTTTTGTTATCAATGTCCTTAGGAAAAATATAAATCATTGTCTAAAAAGTAAAATATGGTTCCATATAGCTCATTGTGACTAACATTTCCACTGCATTATGATGAACATGTCCATTGCATTGTGACTAACATTGCATTATGATGAACATTTCCCTACGTCGCATTCAGATGAACATTTCCCAA